>CM064871.1:6100247-6194536 GCA_032719365.1 Prinsepia uniflora
CAGCTCAGCCCAAGACCAATAAATTTAGGCTGTGTTTGCCCGACTCGGCCCAGTGATGAGGGTTATCTCAAATTATTGTTGGAGATGTGTTCTAAGGGCCATTCCAAAGGAACATTAGAATGATAGAGATATATCATTAAAATAAAATAGCATTAAACCTCTAAAATACGCAATTCCAAAAAAAAAAACTTTAAAAAAAAGAAGAATTAAATTGTCGATAATTCAGGAAAGTTCAAACCTAATGATGTAAAATACATTACGTTTGAAAAAGAACTTTTGGTCATAAAACTTGCAATAAAAGGATTCCATATAATTAGAACTATTAATCAAGTAGCTCGAGAATTTTTTTTTTATAAATAAAAAAGCCATAACCGATAGTCGAAGGATAAAATAGTATCTTATTTCCCAAATATACTTTTGATGTTGAAAATGTCAATGGAAGTATGGAACTAACAATTTTCTTGCATATTTTTTTAGTTGAGAAGATCATTAAAACAAGTGATTAATTTTGCAGGAGTGAACAAGGGTAAACAACCTTGGACTACGGTTGTGAGGAAAAACCCTCCACACCAATTGAGTATGTTGTGTTTTATTGGGCATTTTTCCAAGTTCAGATAGACAAATATTGTGGAGCATTTTACCAAACTTTTAACAACATTGAGGATGCAACTAGCGCTTTCAACGAGTTTGTTTATTTTGCAAAAACAAAATTACTGAAGTATCCAGTTCAGAAGTAAAAAACTTCTATAATCTTGGATTAAATAATCATTTTTACAAAGACATTACTGGAATACGAAAAACCCATATTCGAAAAGAAAATAAAGGTTTTTCTAAACACATGGTACATCTTTCTCTCAAACTAATTGGAGAAACAACTAAGTTTGAAAAAATTATTTCAGAAAAAGAAAAATAAATTAATTCAATCAGAAATAAAAATGTTATGATAAATTTTTTTTTTTCTCAAAATCATTCAACAAATGAATTGGGATGAAGATTTCAATTTTGAAAAAAATGATAATTTTCTATAACTTACGAATATAATAGGAATCACTCATATGATCCACCGTTTGAAAAAATAAAAAGAATTTGCATGTTTGAAAAAGCAAGAGCAATTTTACCTGATTTTATTTTTCTAGATATAAAGGAAAGAATTCATGATCATAAGGACAAATTCAAAGACAAGTATTCTCGAAACCATGAGAAATATCAATTTAATTGATATAAATCCTAAACTTTCATTTGTTCTAAACAATGAAAAAGAGAGCGACGCTATTGAAACAATTGAATGAGGTATTACTAACAAGGTAGTATTCCAAAGTTTTAATTTTCACGAATTTAAAAAAATTTCATGCTTCATTAAGGTTATGGTTTACTAGATAACCAGAAATTTTAAATTGAATTAATATCTTACATTTGCTATATCCAATACAATGGGTTTGGAAGAAAGAGAAAAAAAAAATTCAATCTTATCAAATATGGATATTGACTCAAACTATGAAAGAAGACGTTCCAGAACAACCATTTGCTCAAACCAAACAAATTGCAACATATCTTTCAGTTATAATTTTCTAAAGAACGAGAAATTCAGAGACAAAATGACAATTTAATGGAATTAAATTCAGAAAATGAAGACGGTATGAAATATATCAATATAAATAACATGTTGGAAGTATAATCAGTTCTGGACCTTATCAAAACATTGATACGATTCAACAACACTAACAACAATGCTTATAATAATTGATTGAATTGATGAATGAGTAAAACAAAAAAGAAAAAGAGGATGAAAGTCGTGTATGGAGCAAAATAAAAGAGGAAACATGAAAAAGAAATAAAAGAGAAAATTTCCCTCTTTTAGCCCTAATAAAATATCAAGGAAAAACCGAATCGGGTGATATTTAGGTTGGCGTGTCACCCATTCGATAGGAGAAATTATTAGGTGGTCCAATATTACCACGTCAACTCATGGTCCGTCAACTTATAATTTTTCACATTTCAATTATTTTATACATGGATTTAATTATTTATTTATACAATTTAAATTAAATAACATTATAAAAATAAATAAATAAGAGAAAATCAATAGCCATCACCTTTTAATTTCGTTTTCTAGGTATTCATTATCCCAAAAATTTGGTAAAGGAAACAAAATAAGATCGCACAATAACTGCGGCTCCCTCCCGCCCTAGATGATCAGTTGATCCATAATCTTACAAGATGTTCTGCTTGGGATCTCTTTCTTCTCCATTTTCTCTTTGTCTTCATTGAGGTCGTCTTCAATTAGGAGGGCAGTGAAAAAAGTATATAAAAGATGATTCTATATGAGTTAGGATTTTATTTACTTTATAAGATATATGCATCAATTAAAATTCCTTATCAATACTGTTTGAAAATATGGGCCCAATTTATTAATAAACTATTAAATTTAAAATCTTCTAACTCAATTTAAATATATATATATTTTTTTAATATTATAATAATTTTAAAAATATTTTCCTATAAAAATAAGATTTTTTTTTTGTAATTTTAGGCCCTCATGGTCCTTGGACCCAAGACGGTCGTCCTAATTGCCTTAGGCCAGAACCGACTCAGGCCATGAGTTTACATAATCGTACTGGACCATCTAATAATTTCTCTATTGCGAACCTCTGGATAACAACCGAAAGAAAAATTAGTTTGACATCTATAAGTATAGTATACTGAGGTGTAGCGCCACCAACCCTATCCAATAAGCACAAATTCGTAGGAAGTTGGAAGCTTTGCTGAACCACCGACGGACCGACCTCCCTGCTTAACGCGGTGAATCTTCCACTCATAATTACAAAAACAGCGTCCTCTGTTAGCCTGTGTAGTGTGTATCGGTGTTGTATATGGATAAATTACTCACTATCATAATAGTTGACAGCTATTTTTAATTACTTCTTTAACCCAACAACGACAACTGTCAACAGCCCAGCTGACTAAAGGAGAAAACTGAGTCTGCCTCCTTGGACTTTCCCAACCCCTTCCTCTGCTTCTTCCATTTACCATTTTCCGTTTTCCTCTCCATAAATACCAAACTCAATCTTCACAACTTTAACATCATCAAATCCTTCATCCAACCCAAACATCTTTCCTCTGCTTCTTCATATTCTTCTCTACTCTGCTCACCAATGGCTTCTTATACTTCAATGCTGCTCATACCAATATTTCTTCTTAGCTTTCTCATGGCTCCCTCTGCTGCCGACTTAAACAAAGAATTTGACATTACGTGGGGAGACGGCCGAGCTAAGATCGTCAACAATGGCGACCTTCTCACTCTTTCTCTCGACAAAGCCTCCGGCTCTGGCTTTCAGTCCAAAAATGAGTATCTGTTCGGAAAGATTGATATGCAGCTTAAACTTGTGCCTGGAAACTCTGCTGGCACTGTCACTGCTTATTACGTAAGTTCATCTTTCAAATGTTAATTTCACTTGGGTTTCTTCCATCTGAAAATTGGAAACTGATTTTGTCATTAATATTTGCAGTTATCATCGAAAGGATCGACATGGGACGAGATAGATTTTGAGTTCTTGGGGAACTTAAGTGGAGACCCATACATTGTTCACACAAATGTGTTCAGCCAAGGCAAAGGCAACAGAGAGCAACAATTCCATCTCTGGTTTGACCCAACTGCTGATTTCCACACCTATTCAATCCTCTGGAATTCTCAGCGCATCATGTAAGTAATTAATTAATTAGCTTATAAAATCTAAGATGTTCTGTTTTTAATTTGATGATCATTAATTAGTAATGAAACTTATGCTCTGCTTTTTTGGTTGATTCAGATTCTCTGTTGATGGAACTCCAATTAGAGAGTTCAAGAACCAGGAAGGCAAGGGTGTTCCTTTTCCAAAGAGCCAGCCAATGAGAATACACTCCAGCCTTTGGAATGCTGATGATTGGGCAACAAGAGGAGGGCTTGTGAAGACAGATTGGAGTCAAGCTCCTTTCACTGCCTCTTACAGAAATTTCAAAGCTCAAGCCTGCGTTTGGTCTTCATCTTCTGGAGCTTCTTCTTGCACTTCTTCATCAACATCATCAGCAAGTAATAGTAATAGGGATTGGCTTTCTGAAGAGCTGGACTCCACACGTCAAGAAAGGCTGAAATGGGTTCAGACCAACTACATGATTTACAATTACTGCACCGATGCTAAGAGATTTCCTCAGGGCCTCCCTGTAGAATGCACCACTGCCTAGACAAATTTATTCAAAATATCATACATCGATTCTTTCATTATTTATTGTAATTACCACAGCCTAGATTATAACTCGTGTAATTTTGTACCCAATGTATTGATAATGCCATCAAATTAGTAAAAATTGTTACATTTTGGGTGTTAGTTTTGGTGAAGTGGTTAAAGAGTTATCTTGGATGGATTAAATGGCTAGAAATAAAACAGAGGATTTTTCGAAAAAACTGGGGACTTTATATTAATGAAGCGGTTTAATAAGGGTATTGGACAGTGGGTTTTATACTTTATTATCTGCTTTGATGGTTTTTTATGCTTACAGCACGAGGCTTGCTTCTATCTCCCGATCGACTAACCCCACCGACTTGGATATTTCAACATAATTGTGGATTATTCTACATTTATCTAGTAAGCTACTAAATTAATTCAGTCACTACTTAATTTAGAATTCTCTAAAGTTACCTCCATTTAGTTGTCATCTATAATATTCCTCTAGGCTTATCTAGAAAGCTTTCAAAGCTCATAAAATTATGTAAAAAATCTGTAGATATGCGCATTAATTTAACACCCCTCCTGAATGCATGTTTGTGTTACTCTAGGTATGCTTCATAATATTTCAAATCATGGTCTTGGAAGTAATATAGTGAAGACGTGTACATTTTGCTCATCTGTTTTGCCGTAGTTGAGTTCAATTTCTTTTGTCTGCAGAAATTTCTCGTAAGAAGTGATGCTTAATGACAATATGCTTGATCCTGCTATGAAACACATGATTTTTAGTCATTACTATAAAAGACTTGTTATCATAGAACAACAAATGTAGCTTCACCTTCATGTTTACACTCATCTATGTCTTTAAGTATTTTTCGGATCCGTATTGCTTGACATGCTACAACATGTAATCGTCTTCTGCAATTGACCCTCTGAAGATCAACATGGTGTCAGAACTTAATTGTTGATCTAATAATTGCATGTCTTACTGTGAAAGAGAAGAACCTCAACATCACATTGGTGATATAGAAGCTGGTCTAATATGGATGGAGCTTCAGGAGGAGCAGATGTTTGAGTAGTTGTCCTTACAGAAGAAAATTATGATTTTTGTAGTATTAAGATGAAGACAATACTCAGAGGTCATGATATATGGAAGATAATGGAGCAGGGAATACCTGATCCTGAGCTTCTTGATGATGAGGAAGAGATTGAGACACCACAAACCAAGGCTGATCAGATCAAGGATGCTTGAGCACTTGGTATGCTGCATAATGCAGTAACCCATCCAGCTTTCTCCCTCCAACTCCTCGAGAGGATTTGCACGAGCTACATCAGGGGAACACCAACCCTTGTAGTACTCGCTGAGTTCTAAATTCCAGTCGACGAATTGCTTCTGCCAATGAAAGTTTATGTGGGTCGTGAGATCGGTGTTGTTCTCAGTCCACTCAAAAATAATCTGCAATAAAATATTAAAATTTGTAAAATAATTAAATATAATAAAATAATGAAAACTTATGAAGAAAGTCATACCCTTAAAGCGGACTAACAATAAAGTTTGTAATTCGAAAATAAGACAAACACCTTGGATATGAGATAATGATGTCAATCATTTAAAGCTCGAATGCTAACACAAAATAACCTGTCATAGAGTGCTAACACCCCTCTCGAATGCATGTTTGGCCTTCGCGTAGTGCGGATATGACTATGTGATTGTTTGTGCACTTATGAATAGTGCGGATTGATTGATGGATTGATTGATTGTGCACTTGCGAGTAGTGCTGTTTGATGTTTTGTGATTACGTACTGGTATTGAGTACGGGTTCTGGTCGGTGTGGCCAGGTGCTTATGTGTTCATATGTTTTGGCCTGAGAGCCGGGATTTGACTTGTTATGTGATCTGGCTGGAAAGCCGGTGATTGTTATTCATATGTTTTCGCTATGCATGCATGGTTTGATAAACTGGAGGGTAACTAATGTGTTTCGAAACATATTTTAAATGATATTATTTTTGTCCACTCACACCTTTTCTGTTTTGATGACCCTCCAGGCCGTGGCACAACGTTCGGGGCTGATTGAGAGACGGAGGCATGAGCGGAAATCAGTGCAGTTATCCCTTGTCTGATAGGAGCTGAAGGGTACTTTCGGGACTTCCATTGACTTGTCAGACGGGAGCAGGACCGGACACGGTTATCAAAGTCCAGTTGGGACAGGTCCTGTCAAATTGGTATCAGAGCATTGGGTTACTGATTTGTCATGCCTCCAAGACGCTTGCCCTGTGCAAGGCCTGATAATGAGCTCGAGGGTCCAGACGTTGAGAGAGCTCAACGCCTGGGAGCCATTAGATTTACGGGCCAGACAGACCCAGAAGAGGCCTACGAATGGCTTATTCACCTTGAGCGGATTTTCGAGGTTATGAGATGTCAACCAGAGGATATGGTCCTAGTAGCCACCTTATGTTGAGTGGTAATGCTTATCGATGGTGGCGTGGGTTACAGATGACTGGCATAACTGCTCATACTTTGACGTGGGAGGCTTTCCGAGATCGGTTCTTAAATCATTTTTACCCTCGATCCTTTCGAGATGCGAAAGAAGTTGAGTTCCTTCACGTGAGGCAGGGGAATCTATCAATGGCCGAGTATGAGCAGAAATTCTTGAACTTATCAAATTTTGCTCCTCTGTATGTGGCAATTGAGGAAGATAAGTGTTCAAGGTTTGAGCAGGAATTGAGGAATGCGATACGGGGCGCTGTGACGGTAGGTTCGTATTCTACCCTGAGAAAATTATCAGATGCTGCTACTCGAGTGGAGGCGACTTTACCCATTCGGGAGCGCGATAGAAGCTCGAGACACTACCGAGAGCGTCAGAGTACCGGAAGTACGAGTCAAGGAGATAACCTAGAAGATACTCGATGAGGTATGACACGACCCTTTACCTCAGAACAATCGGATAGTGTTTCGATTTCATCGCCATCACAGCGTATACCAATCACTTGCTTTCATTGTGGAGAGCATGGTCACATTAGGAGAGAATGTCCCTATCGGTCGGATCAAGGGGCGACAGACCGTACAGCTGTGGGTCGACACCAAGGAACAATGTCGACAGGTACCAGTAGCGCCAGAACTGGGCGATCAGGTCGGGATCGGCCTTCGAGTTCACGAACGTAGACCTTGGAAACTGTAATAGAGTGTTTCCAGATTTTGGTGTGGCTGTAGATATTGTGATTATTGTTCTATGTTGTTATGTTGTTGTTACCCTGTATATTCTTGTACAGTTGTACTTTGGTGTGTTTTTTTAATAAATAACGTGACCGAATTTTGGGGACGAAATTCTTTAAGGGGGGAAGGTTGCAACGACCCGAAAATTAAAAAAAAAAAAGGAAATTTGGAAAATTTGAGGAAAATGACAATTTTGCCCCTAGTTATAAAGGGCCAAAAGAAGACTTTTAAATCGAGACATTGTTTGGAATTTCTGGAAGTGCCGTTGGATAGGCCTCGGGACGCTGAATCCGTAGACAGGCGGCATGCGTCAATCGGAGTTCGAATGAAAACGTTACGGGTCTGGAATTGTGAGGGGCATTTTGGTAATTTGCTATGGCAAGGGCAAAATGGTAATTTTCTGCAGCAGGGGTAATTGGATAATTTAAGTGGCTGATTCAGCCTATTGGGATAAGGATTATTCATTAAGTGACATTTGTCACTTTAAGAAGAAGATTTGTGGCTTTGAATGCCTAACACAAACAAACGAACCCGCCCAAACCCCCTTGTTTAATTCGATCAAATTGATCGGTGAAGGAGGAAAACAAATAGTACCTGAGACGAAAAGAGGAAACCACAGAGAAACTGAGTGAAAAAATGAGAGGAATACTGGCCATATGGACCTAGAACCCTACTGAGAAAACCCGAAAAACTGTCCAAAACAATTAATGTCGAATTTGATTTCTTATACGGTTTTGATTGAAATTGACGTGATATTTCGTCTTCTGGGAGCTAAACCAATCGAACCAAATCGATTGGGAAAGAAATTGGTGGTGATACGACTAAGAACAGAACCGTCGACATCTTTGAATTTTGGAGGTTGAGTTCGAATACTTGGAGGTAAGGATTCTTGAAATTGATTTCAAATTTGTGTTTAGAATAGACGTGAGATGCTTCCTGTGTACTTAATTGAATGAAACAGATTGAATTCAGGTGGAACCCGATTTAAGACCCGTCGGGTTTTCATTTTGAGTCGACTGCTTTGAGGCCTAGTTTTATGAAATTGAACTTACAGATCCTTAATTAGGATTGAATAGATGAACATTAGTGAAAGAAATGGTGAAATTGGAGTCGAATTGGCTAGGAATAAATCGGGTTGCACCGCGGGTTGCAGACCCGGATAACAGGTAGTCGGGTAGCAGGGACGACACTGTTCACGCGGGGTGGCTTTCACGCGCAGCCGCTTGCGGCGGCGCGTGAGGGCGCGTGGAGTGTTTTCTAGGGAAGTGTTCATTAGGTGTTTTACTCTATGTAATGTAACGAACATTTTAGCGTTGGTTTCGAGTTAATCGGACACCGTTTTGATATTGTTTCGAGGGTCCGAAGGTTTATGTTACGTTTTTAATTAATATTTAAATCCCGGAAACTTATGGGGAATTGATATGATGTAAATTGAGTTGTTAGTAACCCTGCATAATGATTTTGGACAGGATTCGAGATTCCTGGCAAGTGTCTCGGAAATTACGGAAACGTGTGCAGCTCGGGAAGCGAGCAGTTTGGACGGTGTGTGAGTGGACGTTTGTTTTATAAACCATGATGCATGCATAGTTAAATGTTTTACATTATTGATTGCATGATTTGACTTGCAATGATGTCTTGATGATGTGGCATGATTATGTGTGATTTAATGATTATTTTAATCGGTCTTTCGGGCACGTTTTACGAGAAATGTGTAAATGGTATTTTGGTCTAGGCCCGGTGTCAAAAAGGTTTTGAAAAGGATATTTTGACTTAATTGGCGAGTCAATGATGATTTCTGGATTATTGTAATGTTTTTAATGTGATTTTACGAATTTGGGTATAATTGGTATTTGAGCTTGAAACCCTGTCGGGAATGCTTTTGACTTGGTTTGAAGTCCATGATATGATTAATATATGTTTGTGGTATGAATTGTGTTTGTGATTGTGGATAGTGGATCATGTTCTGGATGGTGCGAGTGCAGTTCCTAGACGTGACTCGGATGTTGCGTGAGTGCAGTTCCCGAGTATGTGGTACGTCTAGATGGTGCGTGTGCAGTTCCCAAACATGATGGATATGGCTCGGATGGTGCCTGAGTGCAGTTCCCGAGGTTGGCCTACGCGTAGTGCGGATATGACTATGTGATTGTTTGTGCACTTATGAATAGTGCGGATTGATTGATGGATTGATTGATTGTGCACTTGCGAGTAGTGCTGTTTGATGTTTTGTGATTACGTACTGGTATTGAGTACGGGTTCTGGTCGGTGTGGCCAGGTGCTTATGTGTTCATATGTTTTGGCCTGAGAGCCGGGATTTGACTTGTTATGTGATCTGGCTGGAAAGCCGGTGATTGTTATTCATATGTTTTCGCTATGCATGCATGGTTTGATAAACTGGAGGGTAACTAATGTGTTTCGAAACGTATTTTAAATGATATTATTTTTGTCCACTCACACCTTTTCAGTTTTGATGACCCTCCAGGCCGTGGCACGACGTTCGGGGCTGATTGAGAGGCGGAGGCATGAGCGGAAATCAGTGCAGTTATCCCTTGTCTGATAGGAGCTGAAGGGTACTTTAGGGACTTCCGTTGACTTGTCAGACGGGAGCAGGACCGGGCATGGTTATCAAAGTCCAGTTGGGACAGATTGTCAGGACCCGACCCTCTTCTGTCAGGTCCCGATTCATCTAGCACGATATTGTCCGCTTTGGGCCTCGCCCTCACGGTTTTGTTTTCGGGAGCTCACGGTACAACTTCCCAGGGGGTCACCCATGTCAGGACCCACTCCGGTTTCACCCCGAAACCGGAGGTAAATCCCGCTCCCGTCTGACTCCCAGACACAACACCCAAGTAAAACTCACTCAACCCAGTCAGACGCAGGAGTAATTAAACAAAATATCCCAACGTTATCGTTTACAGAGCATAGTACCAAAATACAAGGAAAATAAAAACCAAGAAAGTACACGCACACGGAAGACTTTAAACTATTCCGGGATCCCTCACTTCTATGCCTCGGACTCTGCCTCGACGTCAAGACCCCGCACTCGCTCCACAACCTGGAGGGCAATTTAAAACAGAAAATGTGAGTGGACCATAATGAAAGAAATGTTCTAAAACCATTTATTAGAAAACCGACTTTAACCCTCCGTTTTGAAAACCACATGCATAACCAGCAGTTAATAACACAGTTCTAACTCAATTCTCACAAAACCTCATAAGAAACAGAAACACTATAAACAGTTAGAAAAACCAGAGCATGTGAATTCTCAAACCGTATCATAAATTATGAACAGGAAATCATCATTTTCTGATCAAACCTGCTGGACCTATCCGAGTCTTTAAACTCCCGAGTCTTTAAACTCAATCCAGGCCTTAATCATATCCGAGTCTTTAAACTCCCGAGTCTTTAAACTCAAGGCCTACGGGGGAAAATCAATATATCCGAGTCTTTAAACTCCCGAGTCTTTAAACTCAATCCGGGTCTTTAAACCCAATCCGGCCGGTCCCCCGTCACATATATCCGGGTCTTTAAACCCAATATCCAGATCCAGCAAATCCAATCCCAAAACCATTTGAAATCAATTTACCATTCCACATCCAAACCCGAATCCGAAATCACTGGTCTGATACCCTTCCGGCATCCAGAACCGTCATTCCGAACCCAAATCCGGAATCCACTTTCCAACTTTAAAATCCAATTCATTTTATTACCAAATCATGTTTCAAAATCCCTTTGTAAGCAATCAAACTAGTTATCCTTTAAACATCCCAAAACCCTGACATTTTACACAGAAATCGACATTTCTCATAAAACGTGCCAAATACCGTATTTTCTCGAAAAACGTGCAATAATATAAAACCAACCAAAACATATTCAATAATGATTAAATCCATAAAACAATGATAGAAAACAGTTATGCATGCTCGAGTTTAGAGAAGGGGTCCACTCACAGTACTGAGCCCTACTCGCGTCCTGAACGTCCAGCACGTTCCTCGGCTTCCTCGATTCTCCATCCTGTTAACAATCACCAAATTACGTCACTAACACATCTACGAAGGTTCACCTAAATTCCCTCAAAATTCCCCGAATCCTAAACGTAATAACCCGGGACCCTAAACCTTCACCCTTGCCGAACTAAACTCAAACGACGTCTGATTGACTCGAAACCAACTCCATTGAACTCACCATAACTACTAGACCAAAAACCATGTTGACCGTTTTCCCCATCACCGCTGCACGCGCCCCCACGCGCCGCCCAAAGTGGCTGCGCGTGGCCCTCACGCGCCTGCTACAGTGCACTGTCTTCCTCAGACGAACCCGGTTCATCACAGTGGTCTGCAACTCAGACCGGCGTCAGCGGTTCACCGCCGTGCCTGCACGATTTCTCTCCCTCTCTTCACCTCAAGCTTCGTCCAGTTCCCGTTTATCCATTCCCCAGCTCCTCAGAACTCGACACCGCCTCAATCCCGTCGACTGAAGCTCGAAACCAGACGGCCAACAACCCCTGTTTCACGATTCAGCCACCCAGTTCACCTCCCTTCACGGTGGCAACACCAGACGGTTCCTAAGACTCTACTGAAACTCAACCAACCCTCCTGGACCGTCGACTCAGCCCTAAGCTCGACGACTCGCCGTTTGAAACCCACGGCCAAAACAGAGGACATAGAACACCTCCGCCATGCCATCCTCCGCCGTGCACCCCCCGTCACGGCTACACAACCACTAGACTCCCAGACCTCCACTGAGTCCCCTAGACCTGCCCATGACCTTCGATTCCACCCTTAGACTCACAACTCGCAGTTCAAAACATGACGGGAAAACAGGGCACAAACTCGAAGATTTGGACTTACCTGCAACCGTCCGCAACCGTGCTCGCCGCCGTGTTCCGTGGAGTCCACAGAGCCACCTCAGCTTCATTTTGAGGTCGAACACACTCGCACACGGCCACAGCACCCCCCCACAAGCCGTCAACCTTCTCTGTTTCCTCCCTGGTTCCCGTGGCTCACCCCCTTCACACACACGACCACCGTGCCTCTCAACAACCTCACCAGCTTCCCTTCGACCTCCCGTCCCTCACTCACTCACCAGAACTCAGCAACCACCACAATCAGCCTTCAATTTGCCCTCAAAATCTCCCTCTGTTTTCTGAACCATCACGAACACACACACACACGGGTGCACCCCAATTAATTGGGCCGTGAATGCATAGGATTCCACCAGAATCCTCTACACACATGCCACATGTCACAATCCACTCCACACACTCCCACATGGCCCAATCCCAGCCGTCCATTTCCTTTCTCTGTGCACAAATCCCAATGTGCAGAAAGACCAAAATACCCTTCTTTTTAACTCCTTTTTACGGTTTTGCCACTAACTTTCGAGACCCATATCTCACACCTCGTAAGTCCGATGAATACGTGCCGCCTGTCCTCGAACTCATGACGACAAGAACTATCTAACCATCCTAGGTCAACGTACCAAAACCCGATTCTACAAAAAGTCAACTATTCCCCCTAATTTACTCAAATTACGGTTATGCCCTCAACCTTCCGAACATCACAACTTCCTCCTCGGATGTCGGAATCGGGCGTGCCACCTGCCTAGGGATTCGTGACATCCTAAACTACGTCCTAGTCACTGGTCAACACCTATTTGACCACCTGAACTACAAGTCAACGTTTTTGCCCGAACTAGGGGCAAAATCGTCATTCTACGCTAACGACCTTATCGGGACCACCTAACCGCCGCTTAACCTCACTAATCCCACCTTAATCAGTCTACTAGTCCCGGCTCTCGGGACGGATTGTTACAATCTACCCACCTAAAAAGAATTTCGTCCCCGAAATTCCACCGCTAGTCCCCTACACCTAGGGTCTCCTACCCGGTAACTAACTCTCGGTCAATAACAACCTCTCCTGGGTTCCTGTCTATCATCTCCACCTTGGGTATTTCACACCAGCTCCAACTACTGTTACCACGGCCAACCCTCGCTATGTAACAACTACATGATGTACGCAAGGGAAACTCTATGAACAGAAAACATACCTTATTTCAGAGTACCCGACAGAAGTCATAGAGTACATCCTCGTATACAACCACCCTACCTTCCCGAACCAACTCGACTACTAACCCAAACAATCGACCACCCATCTCCCTCGACTGCTAATTCGGCCACTAACGGAATAAATCTACAAAGTCCTAAAGGCAAACTCTAGCTTGTGGGTTCTCTCCTTCCATAACCTCATATCGATCAGTTATAGTCACTCCTTTCCTGTACCTACCGTCAACCTACCACTACAGCACTCCCCAGTCCACCTAGGGAAACTCCTTCTAGACTCTACCCTGGGATCCAACAACCAAACCTAAGTACAGCACAACCAAAGTAATCTAAGTACCTGTCCCCGCATCTGGTGTCGACTGAACTTCCTGCTGAATCATCGAGAACACTCGGGCCTGAGATCCCGACGCTCTACCACGTCCCCTCGAGCTACTAGTGGCAGTGCCACCACCTCTTCTCGGGCTTGCTGTCCCTGACGCTGTACTCTATCCGGGCTCCACTACGCCTCGGCCTACACCACCTTCCTTTGGTAACAGTGGACACTCACGTCGAAAATGACCTCGCTCCCCACAGTAGAAACACACATTCCATCCTGGTCCACTGCTCGGTCTCCCTGTGGACGCTACAGACGTCGCACTAGCTTGCGGAGTCGGTGGTGCTCGGTAACCCCAAAATCCTGAACTCTGAAAACTGCCAGGCCTACCAAAACGATCATCGCCCGACGATGACGCTCCACCGAAGTTACCCCTTGTCGGTGTCCACTGGCTCGAAGTTCCAGGAATAGATAGTTCCCGGCGGCGCACCGGCAAACTAGCCTCCACCCTCACCGCAGCATCCGACAAGTCTCGGAGGGTAGCAAAAGATCCAGCCGTCACTATGGCGCATATCTCACCTCGCAGGCCCAACTCAAACCTACGGCATTTCTCGGCTTCAGTGGCCACAAAAGCAGGAGCAAACCGAGACAACATCTGGAACTTCCGTTCATACTCAGCCACTGTCATAGTCCCTTGTTGGAGATGCAAGAACTCTGCCTCCTTGGCATCTCGGAAAGAACGAGGATAGTACTGCTCCATGAACCGTTCCCTAAACGTCTCCCAGGTCACACTATGGGCATCCCAACCAGACAACTCGAGGGTATACCACCACTCGTACGCCGTACCATCTAGTAAAAATGTAGCCAACAATACTCGCTCCTCCGGCGGACAATGCATCACCGCAAAAATCCGCTCAAGTCTGGTAATCCACCTCTGGGCTTCCTCAAGATCAGCCCCACCACTAAACGTAGTCGCCCCGAGCCGTTGGGCTCGCTCAATAGTAGCACTCTCCGTCTCTCTTGCTACTTCTTCAAGTTGTGGAGAGGGTCTACGTCTCGGAGGCATCGTCAACCGCACGCTGAAAGAGGCATAGAAGTAGTCAAACAACTAAAACACAACCTCACAATCCGACAGACCGAACAAACTCGACAAAACCTATGCTCTGATACCAATTGTCAGGACCCACCCCGGTTTCACCCCGAAACCGGAGGTAAATCCCGCTCCCGTCTGACTCCCCGACACAACACCCAAGTAAAACTCACTCAACCCAGTCAGACGCAGGAGTAATTAAACAAAATATCCCAACGTTATCGTTTACAGAGCATAGTACCAAAATACAAGGAAAATAAAAACCAAGAAAGTACACGCACACGGAAGACTTTAAACTATTCCGGGATCCCTCACTTCTATGCCTCGGACTCTGCCTCGACGTCAAGACCCCGCACTCGCTCCACAACCTGGAGGGCAATTTAAAACAGAAAATGTGAGTGGACCATAATGAAAGAAATGTTCTAAAACCATTTATTAGAAAACCGACTTTAACCCTCCGTTTTGAAAACCACATGCATAACCAGCAGTTAATAACACAGTTCTAACTCAATTCTCACAAAACCTCATAAGAAACAGAAACACTATAAACAGTTAGAAAAACCAGAGCATGTGAATTCTCAAACCGTATCATAAATCATGAACAGGAAATCATCATTTTCTGATCAAACCTGCTGGACCTATCCGAGTCTTTAAACTCCCGAGTCTTTAAACTCAATCCAGGCCTTAATCATATCCGAGTCTTTAAACTCCCGAGTCTTTAAACTCAAGGCCTACGGGGGAAAATCAATATATCCGAGTCTTTAAACTCCCGAGTCTTTAAACTCAATCCGGGTCTTTAAACCCAATCCGGCCGGTCCCCCGTCACATATATCCGGGTCTTTAAACCCAATATCCAGATCCAGCAAATCCAATCCCAAAACCATTTGAAATCAATTTACCATTCCACATCCAAACCCGAATCCGAAATCACTGGTCCGATACCCTTCCGGCATCCAGAACCGTCATTCCGAACCCAAATCCGGAATCCACTTTCCAACTTTAAAATCCAATTCATTTAATTACCAAATCATGTTTCAAAATCCCTTTGTAAGCAATCAAACTAGTTAGCCTTTAAACATCCCAAAACCCTGACATTTTACTCAGAAATCGACATTTCTCGTAAAACGTGCCAAATACCGTATTTTCTCGAAAAACGTGCAACAATATAAAACCAATCAAAACATATTCAATAATGATTAAATCCATAAAACAATGATAGAAAACAGTTATGCATGCTCGAGTTTAGAGAAGGGGTCCACTCATAGTACTGAGCCCTACTCGCGTCCTGAACGTCCAGCACGTTCCTCGGCTTCCTCGGTTCCCGATCCTGTTAACAATCACCAAATTACATCACTAACACGTCTACGAAGGTTCACCTAAATTCCCTCAAAATTCCCCGAATCCTAAACGTAATAACCCGGGACCCTAAACCTTCACCCTTGCCGAACTAAACTCAAACGACGTCTGATTGACTCGAAACCAACTCCATTGAACTCACCATAACTCCTAGACCAAAAACCATGTTGACAGTTTTCCCCATCGCCGCTGCACGCGCCCCCACGCGCCGCCCAAAGTGGCTGCGCGTGGCCCTCACGCGCCTGCTACAGTGCACCGTCTTCCTCAGACGAACCTGGTTCATCACAGTAGTCTGCAACTCAGACCGGCGTCAGCGGTTCACCGCCGTGCCTGCACGATTTCTCTCCCTCTCTTCACCTCAAGCTTCGTCCAGTTCCCGTTTATCCATTCCCCAGCTCCTCAGAACTCGACACCTCCTCAATCCCGTCGACTGAAGCTCGAAACCAGACGGCCAACAACCCCTGTTTCACGATTCAGCCACCCAGTTCACCTCCCTTCACGGTGGCAACACCAGACGGTTCCTAAGACTCTACTGAACCTCAACCAACCCTTCTGGACCGTCGACTCAGCCCTAAGCTCGACGACTCGCCGTTTGAAACCCACGGCCAAAACAGAGGACATAGAACACCTCCGTCATGCCATCCTCCGCCGTGCACCCCCTGTCACGGCTACACAACCACTAGACTCCCAGACCTCCACTGAGTCCCCTAGACCTGCCCATGACCTTCGATTCCACCCTTAGACTCACAACTCGCAGTTCAAAACTCGGCGGGAAAACAGGGCACAAACTCGAAGATTTGGACTTACCTGCAACCGTCCGCAACCGTGCTCGCCGCCGTGTTCCGTGGAGTCCACAGAGCCGCCTCAGCTTCCTTTTGAGGTCGAACACACCCGCACACGGCCACAGCACCCCCCCACAAGCCGTCAACCTTCTCTGTTTCCTCCCTGGTTCCCGTGGCTCACCCCCTTCACACACACGGGCACCGTGCCTCTCAACAACCTCACCAGCTTCCCTTCGACCTCCCGTCCCTCACTCACTCACCAGAACTCAGCAACCACCACAATCAGCCTTCAATTTGCCCTCAAAATCTCCCTCTGTTTTCTGAACCATCACGAACACACACACACACGGGTGCACCCCAATTAATTGGGCCGTGAATGCACATGATTCCACCAGAATCCTCTACACACATGCCACATGTCACAATCCACTCCACACACTCCCACATGGCCCAATCCCAGCCGTCCATTTCCTTTCTCTGTGCACAAATCCCAATGTGCAGAAAGACCAAAATACCCTTCTTTTTAACTCCTTTTTACGGTTTTGCCACTAACTTTCGAGACCCATATCTCACACCTCGTAAGTCCGATGAATACGTGCCGCCTGTCCTCGAACTCAGGATGACAAGAACTATCTAACCATCCTAGGTCAACGTACCAAAACCCGATTCTACAAAAAGTCAACTATTCCCCCTAATTTACTCAAATTACAGTTATGCCCTCAACCTTCCGAACATCACAACTTCCTCCTCGGATGTCGGAATCGGGCGTGACAGGACCTATCCCAATCCCCCCGGGATTAGTGCGGGATGACCCTGCTCCCGTCTGACACGAAGTGTCAGACAAGGGATATTTTCGTCCTTTGCCCTCCCGGGCTATCAGAGTACGCCAGGATCCGGAGGAGGCATGTGATATCTCGATCTCTGCTACAGTCCACATCCGATGTCAACCTGAAGGGCAGTCAAAACATTAAAAACTGTGAGTGGACAAAACAAAAAGTTTATAAAAACATTTAATAAGGAAGACATTTGTACCCTCCACTAAAAAGCATGCATGCATTCGAAAACCATTTATCCAAAACAAACCATATGTGGGACGAAGCCCAAAGCAGATATAAACTAAGGTCGAAAGGACCACAATGAAAACGACCATACGGGCCACTGCCCAAATCCATAAGGGACTCGGCCCCAAACCATAAAGAAACCAAGTACACGAGCTACTGCTCAAACCCTGTGCACACCTGTACACACCACATCTCATATAACATATATCCATCACATACATATATATAAGTCACACAACCAATCCTGTCACGGTATCCAAAGCTACGCGCGCGCTACCCAGGTCTCAATCCGAGTCTTCTCAAAGTCAAGATCAATGTCCGCAGACCACTGACCCTACCCGAGGTAATAGTAATCATAGCCTTCCTGAGAGTAAGGAACCCAACTGGGGGGTGACTCCACTCAGTCGGTGCTCCGTGACTACTCCGGGGTCCACCCAGGCCAACGACCCTCCCCGGAGGAGATAGTAGAACATGTAAAGGAAGGTAGACGAACATATATATACATAACATAAACATTCATGACCGGTTCCCCTGAACCGTCATGATCCATAATATCCATAATCAGGTAACATGCCGGTTCCCATAAACCGTCATGTACCGTAATAACATAACCAGGTACATAACCAGGTAACATGCCGGTTCCCATAAACCGTCATGTACCGTAATAACCAACAAGGGTTCATGCCGGTTCCCATAAAACGTCATGAACCCCGATACCACAACAAGGGTTCATGCCGGTTCCCATAAACCGTCATGAACCTGGGAATCCATTTAAGGTTCCCTGACCTGAGATCAAAACCGTAAAGTGACTGGGTCTCGTACCCGAACATAGGACACCAACTGGGCACCGTGCCCGGAATCTGAGGTCATATGCCCGAGACAAAACCAAATGGGTCTCATACCCGAGTTTATCCTTTTGAAATCCAAATTCAGTTCATTTAAATCAATAAAGAAATACAGACCCGTATAAGCACCGTATAAGGCCGAAACCTCGAAATACGTGCTTATACGTAACCACATACAAATGCACCCATGGCATCATCAAACAAGTAATAAAACATATAATAAACATTTATGCATGCACCAATTTAGAAAACAAGGTCCACTCACAGACCGTCCGAGCTGCCGCCTCGATTTGCGTGCCATTCGGCTCCCCGAGCCGATCACCATTACCGGGACTCCCAAACCTGTCCAAATTTTAATAGAAGGTTAATAACTACTTAATTAACCTCCCATCAAAGCCCCGTAATTTTCCCGAACTTTTAACTATTTTTAAACCGACCCTAAACCTTCCGACACCCCGAAAACTATCGAAACGATGTCCGATTGACACGAGACCAGTCCCAAAATCTTCGTTACATCGAATAGAAGATTTCCCGTGTTGAACACTTTCCCAAATTACTGTACACGCGCCCTCACGCGCCCCAAGAAGGTCGAAAATACTGTTCATCGGCTCCAACCTCCAGCAGACCGGTTTTACTGTTCATGGCCGGTTCACCTGGTTTGGCCGGTCCAACTGGACCGGCGTGACCGGTTCACAGCCCTAGACACCCCATTTGTCATCCTAGTTCTTCCTTTTCGATTCCTTTCTTCCTATTTTGATGTTTTCCATCTATTTCAATCCCTAAAACTACCTAAAAACACCTAAATCCTAAGGTTTGATTTTGAACCAAATGGTTCAAAATTCTCAAAATGCAGCCATGGATTCACAGCAGTCCCTAGCTTCCTAAAACCTTCCTAACATGTCCCTAGCAACTCAATGGACTCATTAAAATCATTAGAAATGAACCATAACATCAAAAATGTAAAAATGGATCAAAAGGGCCTCACCGTGAACCTCACGGGTTCTTGTCCCTCTCGCCGCCGTGGATGGCGGTTCTGGCCGCCCAGCCACCTCCTCAGTCCCCTCTTCCATCCCTGGTTGCTTGAATGAAGGATGGATGGGTTTTGGGTTGCACAGATGGAAGGATGGTGGATGTGAGATCGGGTAGTTTTGTGTGTGTGTGTTTGAAATGAGGAAGAATGGAATGCACGGTGCATGAAGGAAAAGAGAGGGCATGTGGATGGGTGACACTTGTCACTCATCCATAGGGCAGGTATTAAATATCTGGGCCCCCACTAAGTCCAAAAGTTAACTCGTTTCCGTAATTCGCGCAATAGTACGTTCGAACTTCCGTGAACCGTAACTTCGCCGTCGAACGTCCAAATTCGACGTGCCGCCTGTCTACGGATTCGTATCGTCCGTATCTACGTAACGGTCTTCGGCCCTCGACCTTCGGACCTCCCGGTCAAAAAATCAACTTTTGACCTCCTATTCACCCAAATTACCAAAATGCCCCTAAACTTCCGAACGTCATAACTTCTTCTACGAACGTCGGAATTGAACGTGCCACCTGTCTATGAACTCGTGACGTCACGAACTACGTCACGGTCATCGGTCAAAGTCCATTTGACCGCCCGATTAAAAAGTCAACGTTTTGCCACCATCAGGGGCAAAACGGTCATTTCGCACCGTTCGTCCGATTTAGCCTAACTAATCACCGATT
Source organism: Prinsepia uniflora (assembly GCA_032719365.1). Taxonomy (NCBI): domain Eukaryota; kingdom Viridiplantae; phylum Streptophyta; class Magnoliopsida; order Rosales; family Rosaceae; genus Prinsepia; species Prinsepia uniflora. Next base: position 6,120,867 of record CM064871.1, read on the forward strand.
AACCTCACTAATCGTGATTAGTCACTAATCTAATCATGGAATTTGGGACGGGTCGTTACAGGGCGTGCCACCTGCCTAGGGATTCGTGACATCCTAAACTACGTCCTAGTCACTAGTCAACACCCATTTGACCACCTGAACTACAAGTCAACGTTTTTGCCCGAACTAGGGGCAAAATCGTCATTCTACGCTAACGACCTTATCGGGACCACCTAACTGCCGGTTAACCTCACTAATCCCACCTTAATCAGTCTACTAGTCCCGGCTCTCGGGAGAGGTTGTTACAACCCATCTGGATTTGCACCAGCCTCAACTCGCTTAACTTTGGGGTTCCAATCCTCCCCAAAGCCACTGAGCTCCCAAAAGGCCTCATGCTAGATAGGTGTGTGCCTACACCTTTAAGGCACACCACCATCCTCTCCTAGACCATTTCCCCTCGCAAGAATGTGGGATTGCTCACCGTTCCCTCCAGGACACGGGTCTTACAGTCCACCCCCCTTAGGGCCCAGCGTCCTCGCTGGCACACTTCCCGGTCGGGGTCTGGCTCTGATACCAAATTGTCAGGGCCCGACCCTCTTCTATCAGGTCCCAATTCATCTAGCACGATATTGTCCGTTTTGGGCCTCACCCTCACGGTTTTGTTTTCGGGAGCTCACGGTGCAACTTCCCAGGGGGTCACCCATCTGGAATTGCACCAGCCTCAACTCGCTTAACTTTGGGGTTCCAATCCCCCCCAAAGCCACTGAGCTCCCAAAAGGCCTCATGCTAGATAGGTGTGTGCCTACACCTTTAAGGCACACCACCATCCTCTCCCAGACCATTTCCCCTCGCAGGAATGTGGGATTGTTCACCGTTCCCTCCAGGACACGGGTCTTACAATCAATGACGTGGACCAGTGCCGTGCTGACACGTGGCATATGTCAGATCTGACATGTGGCCAGACAAATCAGTGAGGTGGACCAATCGGGTGTTGACACGTGGCACCTGTCAGAGTCTGACATGTCAGACCTGACAGTTGTCAGATGACGTCAGCGATGACGTCAGCAGGGACTGTTCATGCGTTGACCGACGCGTTGACCAGCGCGTGGGGGCGCGTGTGAACAGTGTTTTTGGTAGGACCACCACCATTCTTTAGGTTTCGACGATCCGGATCCAATGGCGGTGGTTTCGGGTCGATCAAAGATCATTAAGTTGTTCAAAATGAGGTTTATTGCCTTGGGAAGCGCGTTCGGGCGGCTTTTCCCGATCGGTTTCAGCCTGGGTTTTCATGGTTGAATGTTAGGGGTTTAAATTGACCTTTACGAATACTTTGGACTTGACAGGGATTGTACATTTGTACCAGGACGAGGGTATACGTTCGGTTCCTAGCAGGATTGTACTGTGAGTGGGCCCGATTTCATTAAACCCTTGCATGCTTAAATGTTTTCTGATTTACTATATGTTCACATGCTGGAATCAATAAATGATTTTGATGATATTGAAATTTCGGTTATGGCACGTTTCACGGTATTTTGGCATGAGACCCGTTTGATGAAACGTAACGATCGGTTCGGATTTTACCTATGTATACATATATGTTTTGCATGTGGATATCAATAAAATGTATTTGGTACTGCACTGTATAGATCCTTTCATATGATACTGTCTCCTCCGGATGAGGTACCCCGGAGTGGTCACGGACGTCTAGGACGTCCAGCGTCTATGACGCTAAGCATCGGGGATGCTGTAACCGAACAGGGTTCGGGGATTGAACTCAGAATTGAGACCCGAGTGGCACGCGTAGCCTTGTGATTGTGACCTTATTGGACGTCAGGGACGTCAGACATCAGGGATGTCGGGATTGGAGTGTATAGTGCAGTGGCTAAAATTATGTTTATGGTTTTATTATATGCCTTATGGTTTATATTATATGATTGATGGTTTTTCGGTTGCATGCATGTTTGGAAAACGGAGGGGTAAATTATATGTTTTACTTATCAAATGATTTTATAAACTTGAGTTTCGGTCCACTCACCCTTAATGTTTTGGTAACCCCTCCAGGTCGTGCTAATGAGGTAGATGAGGAAACTGAGGCTGAGGCATAGATCCACTTCAGAGTACCTGAACCCCTGTGGGGTGGTGTACACGCAGGTTTATGTTAGAGTCGTGCTCGCAACTTGTAGTTTGGTTTTCATCCCTTGTCTGACATCTGTTTATTTCGGATTTGATGTAAAACTTTAATTTGGTTTTTATGCATTTGAATGTTTAAGGTTAAAATTGGAACATTATTTTGGGTGTCAGACGGGAGCAGGACACGTCCCCATGTGGTCCCAGAGAGGATCGGGGCGGGTCCTGTCACAGATCCTGTCATACTCACTGAAAAAGGCAATTGGTTTGCTTTCTTATCTTAAAACAGTGCTAATCCCAACATTTGAGGAAACATAATCGATCTCAAACATCTTATTGAAATCAGAAAACATCGAGATAGGGGTTTTTGTCATCTTCATTTTAACAAGCTTAAAACTTTATTGTGTTTCACGTGCCCACACAAATTTTCCTCATTCAAAGCATTCGATGATTGGAGCTATAATAGTGTTGAATCCCTAGTTAAATCTCCGGTAAAAAAAAAAGCAAGGCCATGTAAGCTTCAAATGTCATGGATAGTAGCTAGGATAGGCCAACTTGTAACAAGTTCCACTTTGTTAGGATCCACTATAATGAGTTGAACCAATATATCCTAAAAAGACCATTTTCTTAGTCATAAACTCACAGTTTTTCAGTTTGGCATATAACTTTTGTTCCCTTAAAACAGTGAATACTTTATGAAGATGATACATATGTGAAACCTGATCTTTGATCTAAATCAGGATGTCGTCAAAGTACGCCACCACAAATTGACCAATGAATTACTTGAAAACGTGATTCATGAGTCGCATGAAAGTGCTAGGGGCATGAGATAGCCCAAAAGGCATTACCATCCAATCATAGAGACCATTCTTAGTTTTGAAGGGGATCTTTCATTCATCTCCAAGCCTCATACGTATTTGGCGGTATCCGCTCCTCAAATCCATCTTGGAAAAGATTGTGGCTTCATGAAGTTGACCTAGCATGTCGTCAAGGTGAGGAATGGGAAAGCGGTACTTGATGGTGATCTTGTTAATTGCTCGGCTATCAACACACATCTGCTAAGAATTATCTTTCTTAGGAATAAGAAAGACATGAAAATCACAAGGACTTATACTCTTCTTGATCAATCCTTTAGCCAGAAAATCTTCAACTTGTCTTTGGAGCTCCTCATATTCCTTAGGACTCATCCTGTGAGTAGTCTTATTTGGAATAGAAGCACCAAGAATAAAATCAATGCAATGTTGAATACTTCGCATTGGTGGAAGACTAGCTAGGATTCCTTCAGCACAACATTTTCAAATTCTTGGAGTAATGATTGTATGATTTGAGGGACTTCAATCTTTGCTTCATTTTCCACCACCAAAAATGCATAAACTTCTTGAATTTCATTCACTGCAGCAAGGAAGTCGGATCTAGATAACATATTGCTTCATTCTCCTTTCTTAGGCTTTTTCTTGCTTTCCATATTGATGGGACCTAAGACACCTTTAACACCATCTTTTTACACAAGAGTAAGTTTTTTTAAGCCCATCATTCACAACCCTTCTATCATATTGATAGGGTCTATCAAGTAATAAATGACAAGCATATTGTCAGGGTCTATCAAGTATTAAATGACAAGCATATTGTCAGGGTCTAACAAGTAATAAATGACAAACATATATGGGAATAACATCACATCAAGCCTCATCTTTATAGTTTTTCCCAATAGAAAAATGGACTAAACATTTCTTATTCACTTTATCTCGTTTCCCGTGCGTAGCCTAAGAAAACAAATTAGAATCAAATTTGTGATCATTAAATCATACATATGTATAAAATAAGTCAACAATTTTCATAATAATTAAAATCCTTATGCTAAATTGTCCATTTTGTTGAAACATATAACTAACTAAACCATTTTTAACAAGTTATTTCTCTTACATATATGATCTTGAAATGGTCATCTAAAATGAAGATAAATTATTTTGAATATGGAAAATGGACGAAAAACGTTTGCAAAAATAAAAAAGTAGAACAACGCCATTAGCATTACAGTGTAATGATATATATGTCACTTGATTAGTTAGTAAGACGTCTTAAGTTCAATTTTTATATATAATAAAGATAATATTTTTTTATGGAGTTTAATACATAATGATTGACCTTGTGATTAGCCTAAATTTCTCTTTTTGATATTGTTGTCTTAATTAAATCAAATAAGAAATTTCTTTCAAAGGTAGATACAACTATTGTCCCCAAAAAAAAAACAAAAAGGTATGATTAGCCTCAACTATTTCAAACTAGTTACTAATACTACTAATTTAGTAATCTCTCTATTCATTATGTTGTAGAAAATTTTAGATTCGAATATATCATACGACGAATTCTCATCTCCAATATCTTAATTAATTAAAATAAAATAAAATAAAAGAGTAAATTCTACTTCATTATCATATGAATTATACCAAGTAATATTTCCATACCTATTATTTTAAATGTTACAATTATCACTCTATACTTTTTAAAACGTTACAACATAGATCCATCGCATGCCATATGATTTCAAACATGATCTGATCGGCTTTCCTGCAAGCATGTATCCAATTTTTTCAATCTGATCATCATCAATCATTTTCCAATACACAATTCATCAATTACAATTATCAAAGGCAGCCAAACATGAATTCGTCATCAACATGAAATATCAAATTCAACATCAAAACATGCCGCAAGTAACAATTATCATATGCATCGTGAAATAGCAATTATCAAAGGTTTGGCCTAATTTTTTTTTACATATCAGTTTAGGATAATTAAATTGATCAGTATATAATCAATTATCAAAATAATCAAATAACTCTAGAATTAACATGTGTTAGGGTTTGATTGACAATCAACTAATGAACATCAAAATAAATTTAAAATTCAAAAACCTACTTGACTCTTGTAGAGCAATAATTATCGTTGAACGATCGATTTCTTCTTTAGAGCATCATGTTGATAAAGTGTTATGAAGTAAGAACATAGAAAAAGAAAAAGACCTTTGTTTTCGATGGAAGACCGTTTAGAGAATAATACATCTATTAATCCCAAATAACAAAATGATATATACTTAAGGTTTTTAAAATACACAAATAACCTATCTACTCTTACATAAAAATAGTAACTAAAATACACTTATTTACAATGTTCATCATTTTATATTGAAATAGTTAAAAAGTGAGGGTCTGCGAGGTGCAGTTAGTGGAAGCTGGTGAGGGCGGGTATTATGCTTTATCCATTATATCATATTTTCTTATCACAATCTCATCTGTTAGATCAATATCTTTAATATATATATTTTCTATGTATGCTTCATCATACAACAATGGCCAATCACTATACAATCTCATCCTTCAAAGCTTTCTTTATAAAATGGTCAATCAATGGAGTGATAGTTCATCATCTGACGAAGACATTGGTAGCCATGTTATTCTACTGCAAATGCATGAGCACTACACTGTGTAGAGGATGCCACTGAGACCGAACACAATGGTACATCGTCAAGTCGAACTTTCATTTTTGAGACTCTTTGGCTTTCTTGGTGATGTGCCAGATGACGTTTGAAAGAATTGTAAGAATTGTTGTTGTATACATTTACACATGGTTTTATTGGATTGTGAATTGTCAATTAATTACTATATAAGCTCGTCATAGAGGTATATTTTTTTCAATATTGAAATTCATTTTTTGGCGAGAATCTGTTGATAATTGGTGGAAGGAATGCAAGCAAACAAATCTATAAGCATAAGTTTGAGAAAATGAAGGAAATATTGAGAAAATTATGGGTGTTATAAAATTTAGAGTGATACCTTACAGGAACAGCAAACAACATACTCAAACAATACACTCAGAGTTTCTACAAACTGATTGCACACTCTTACTCTTGCACTCGTATCTTACACACTTACAACTGAGCGCTAAGGCTCTTTAAATAGCAAACAAAAAGAGAAAAGCATATCCATGTGTCAGCTGATGAAGGGTCTGAGCAAAAGCAGCCTACAATTATGAGCGGCATCTTCACTTTTGACTTTTGCCATTCACGAGCGGATACTGTGGCCGACAGGATAAAAAGTGCTATAGGAGGGTGACCGACAAGATAAAAAGTGTTACAGGAGAAAGATAAGAATTGATACTATTAGTCCCAAATCTTATCTTATCTTATCTTTTCGCCACGGGTGTATGCTACAGGAGAAAGATAAGAATTGATACTATCAGTCCCAAATCTTATCTTATCTTTTCTTTACGGGTGCATTTCATGCATCGAACTTGTTCTTAGTGCGCATTTCATGCTATTTTGTTTTTTGTTTGATAGGAAGGAAGATTCCGTAGCAATCATCTTCATTTTCAAACCAATTACAGCTATCAGCTGCATCATGCTGAGAGGACGCTTCCTCAGACTTCATTTCGATATCATCATCATCCAAATCAAGTAGTTTGAGAACTTGATCTTTCAGATCCTTCTTTGAACAAGAAGCAGGAAAAGCCTCTATCAGAGACTTAAGCTTATCTGCCTTGGAAGAGGACAATGAACAAGGACTGTTAAGAGTTGATATTTGTCTATCAGACAATAAGGTGGATAAGTTTTTTGCTTTAAAATTTTGAGGTTTCAGATGATCAATGTGAAATTTATCCCACCAGCGAATAAAGATTTTTCTTTCGAGTTGAGGGATGAAAAACCACAAGTCATCATCATCTTCTGTAAAACAATAATCCCATTCCAGGATCCAGGGGAGTTCATAACAAATCAGGAACCAGAGGAATAATTTTCTTTCCTCGGAATAATCAATATTTTCTTTTTAAAATATTTCAGAAAAGGAAGGGGCTATCTCCCGTGGTAAAAATTCAGCATTGGGCCCCCATACGAGAAACCAGGCTTGAAACCAGTTAGGAACCTCATTCAGAGTTCCAATTTTAAACTGAATAATCCAAGTGTGAGAAAAGTGAATATTTTGAAAACAAAGGATTTGATCCCAGGCTTTTTGATAATCCCAAAAATTAAATCCTTTAGGGCTCATTTCAGAGCTTTTAAAAAAGTGTATTTTTGAGGGGTTATCTCCCCAATCTTCGAAAGTGATTATTTTCAAAATCACTAATTTGGAAAAGGCAATCATATCGTTATTCTCGCTACGGTAGCGATGAACAACTTCCACAGATCTGGTTTCTATCATAAGTCATTCATACCAGTATCTTGGTTTGAGATATCCACGGATGTGATCACGAAGGTATTTTTCACCTGCAATTCTAGGTGAAGAGCGGAGATCTTGATTTTCAATCGGTGTGATAGGTATGACCATAGTATCAAGAAATGGGTTACTGGCCACTGCTTTCTCGCGCCCTTTAGAATAAGGTAAAGTTGACGAAAGAGGAGTTGGATTTATAGTAACAGAACTAGGTTGGATAGCAGAAGATGTTTTGCCAGGAATGGCTAGAGGTTTTTTCTGAGGATGATACATATTGGGAGTTAGCGAATCAGACCACGAAGGTTCAGGAATTTTCTGAGAAGTGGATGGCAGAGGCTAATTCTTGGGGTAGAGGACAAAGTAGTCAAATTTTCCCGAGGGCACTCCAAGAAGGCCAACCTCTGGATCTCTGACGTTATACCTTTCTTGTAACTTCTGCTGGGACGTCTTCTTGCGCACCCTGCAAAAATTCACGAGTTAAGAAATTAGGCGATGAATTATGTTCTCCTTTAATATATTCAATATCAAAATCAAAAGCAGATAAAATTCCTTGCCATCTGGCAAAGATTTGCTTAGATGCTAAGTTCTTAACATCCTTTAACAAAATATCTTTTGCTGCTTTACAATCCACCCTAATCATGAATCGTTTGTTAAGAAGATCGCTTTCAAATTTGGTGACGAAATGAACTATAGCTAATAGTTCCTTTTTTACTGTTGAATAATTTTTCTGCGCTGGCTTCCAGATAACAAACGTGAAGCGAACGAGAACTTCTTTGTCATTAGTTTTTTGTTTTAAAACACCACCATATCCTTCATCAGAAGCATCTATTTCCACAATCTTGAAGGCTTCTGGATCTGCCAAAGCTAGGCAGGTAAGTTCCTTAACTTTTCTTTTTAGGAGTCTGACGGCTCTCGTCTGCTCCTCAGTCAAAGGAATTGGATTCTTTTTCAGCCGATCGTAGAGTGGTTTGCTGTCTTTGGCTAAATGTTTGTAGAAATCTCCTACATAATTCAGACTTCCCAAGAATCTTTGTAGTTGCTTCTTTTCGAGAATTTCATCTGGAAATTTTTCCGCAAAAACAATGGCACGATCGATTGGGAGAATAATTCCATTGTGGATATTATGTCCCAAAAACCGAACCTTTGTTTGGAAGAGTTTCATCTTCCTGGTAGATACCACTAAACCTGCATTCTTTACCACTTTTAAGAAAATATTTAGATGTTTAAAGTGTTGTTCTACAGAATGAGAGTAGACCAGAACATCATCAATATAAACAATTGTAAAAGTGGAGTAAGGATTGAATATATCATTCATAATATTTTGAAATTCAGAAGGAGCATTTTTTAAACCAAAGGTCAAAACGTTCCATTCGTAATGTCCGAATGGTACATTAAACGCGGTTTTGTACCTGTCCTTCTCTGCAATTTGAATCTGCCAATATCCTGATTTCATATCAAATTTTGAAAAGATTATAGCTTGATTCAACCTTTCTAAAAGATGTTTCTTATTTGGAATAGGATACCTGATCCATCGAAGAACCTTATTCAGAGGTTCATAATTTATAACCAATCTTGGTGCTCATATTTCCAATTCAGGCGCATTTTCAACATAGAAAGTAGAAAAGCTCCATGGGGAGTAATTCTTATGAATCAATTTCTTTTCAAGAAGTTCGTTGATTTCTTTCTTACAGATTTCCATTAATCTGCCATTCATCTGAATGGGGCGAGCCTCTGTGGGAATTTTTCTCTCATCAATATCAGGCTCATAAAGAAGTTCGACTATGTGTCGTTTAAGGTTCCAAAAAGCACCTGGGACTTCTGCGCATACCTACAACTCAAATTCCTTTTGGACAAAAGCAATTTTAGTCTTAAGAGTTTGAGTTGTTAGTTGTTCTTCTGTTCTTTTAAGATGTAATTCCTCTTTCAGAGAACAAAGAAATTTTTCTTTTTTGAGAATTTGATTATGAATCGAGTTCACATATTGCATCTGAGGTTCTCTAGAGAAAAGGAATATTACCTTGATGCCTTCTATTTCAGTTTCTATTCCTTGATCAGAAATTTTGAAGGGGTAAAACATGCTTAAAAATGGAGTTCCGAGAATCACAGCATGACTTAATCCTTTTACCAGAACAAAAGAAGTTTGAAAACAAACCTCATTTTGAATTATGGCTGCATCAGAGATCTTATAATGAATCTTCATTGGCTGATCATTAGCACTTCGCAGTCCTTGAGAGGTTTTCGAGAAGTATTTTACAGGTGCGACTCCTTCATTGATGCAGTTGAGATCAGCTCCTGAATCGATTAGCGTTTCAACAGAAAACCTGAAAGTTTTGTTAATAACAAAGGTAATCATAGAATACCACTTGTGAGAGATTACCTTGTCGATGCTATGGATAAACTTTAGGGCTGAAACACTTCCATCTAGTAAGGCTTCAGGAGGCACTGAGTCCATTTCAGGTTCTGGTTTTTGTTCCTGCTCAAAATCTTTCAGAAGAGACTGAAACTCCTTTTCAGTTTCATTATCAGTGCCAAGATTTTCAGGCGAAGGATGATAAAGTTCTAGGATCTGAATTCTCTTTTTAAGATCCTTAACTTCATTTTTTGTTTCCCGAATTTCTTGCTTGATTTCAGTAATTGTGGGTTCCTTTTGAGTTGTTTGTGCCAATCGAGCAGTAATAGTTTTAAAGCTATAAGCTTCAACTGGCTGTTGTAGACTAGATTTAGGAGCCTTTTTCTCTTCTTTCCGCTCTTTAGCGATATTGAGGTATTTCTCCAAAATTGTTCTCTTTTTAAGAGGGTCCTCAATTTTATCAATCAAGTCTAGAATTAGACTTTTTTCTTAGTAATGACGCAAAGATCTAGGTTACAGACACATTTACTTTCAGTTTCTGTGTTACTATCTGTAGTGTCAGAGGAGGAGGTATAGGAGGTATATAACTCTGTTTCTCCAAAAACTGCTTCTTCATCGTTGCTGCTTTCAGAGTTAGATGAATTTAACATAAGTTGACACAATTGTCGTTTTAACCCTTCATCTAAGTTCAGATTATTAAGTTTTTCTTGCATTCTACATTCTGGTCGAGTATGTCCGACTTTTCCACATTTATAACAGACAACTGTCCTTTTTCTTGCTATTTTTCCCTCTTTCTTCCCCCTTTTGGCTTGTCCATCCTTTGGTTTGGAGGAAGACTTTTGGCGGGGACCACTACGTTTTTCGAGTAGATCGAGAAGGTTTCTAAGAGTCCTATACGGTTTTGAAGATCGAGAAGATCGATCAGATTTCTTGGAAACTATTTTCTTCTTGTGCGAAGGTTTTCTTCGAGTAGAAGGATCTTTCGGGTCAAAGCCAAATAGTTCACAGAAATCACCCATCTCCTTAGATCGTAGAATCTTCTTTTTATCAAGCTGTTTCTTCAACTTCATATCTATACAAAGTGCTAGCCCTTCAACACAGATTTCAGATATGAGTTCTCCATAGGTATACCTATCATAAGGTATAACTCCTCCATATTTTCCTCTTATTCTACTTCTTACTTTTTCAGCGAATAAAGAAGGTAAGCCAGAAAGAAATTTTTCTTTCTAGAAATCGGCAAAGCAATCTGACCTAAGAAATACTTTTTCATAAAAAAACGTCCTTATACCATCTAAAATGAGATAAGGTGGGACATCTTAAATTTATTAGCACTTCCTTAGATCTGTCCTGTTGAAGTTCGGTGGATCCAACAAAATGGAGAGTGATTGTGTATATTAGGGTATTCACCGCATCCTCTTGGGCCGTTATTTGTCCATTAACTTCAGTTATTTTTGTAGCGGAAAGAATTTCTCTTTTGGCTTCTTCGCTAAGATGGTTATCCCACCATCCTCGAAGTTGGCCAATGAATCCAGCGACAATGGCTTGAGCAATTCTATGATCAGAATTACCATGAATCATACTTGCAGATGAGAACATCATCATGTGTCTCATAGTATTGAGTACTTGGTAGTCTGTTTGTCCGTCGATGTTCCATTCAACAATTGACTTTCCATCATATTAAACTCTTTCTCTCATATCAGTATCATCATACTGAAGATCAACAGGTGAAGGTCTGGGATAATAATTTTTCATAATAGGATTCCTCGTTATCCTAGGTCTTTGTTTTATTCTATTAATCTGTGGTTCTATGCTGATATTAGCAAACTAGTCTTCTAATTCAGTAATTTGAGTTTCACTAAGTACTGAGACTTTCGAATCAGATATCTTAATGGTTTTCAACCTATCGGCTAAGGCGGCGACAAAACTATCAGTATTGCCTAGCTTATAGTCCTTAAGATCTGGTACAGGTTTGAACATGGGTTGTTCAATTTTCTCCTTTCCCTTTTCAGAGGAACTGAAAGATACTCCAGGGTCCCTTGGGGTCCAAATCTTAGTACCATCTTTCAAGGTATTCTCAATCCTCGTCGTTTGTTCTCCAAGAGATTGTAAGCGCAAATTAGTGTAGTTATTTTGGTGTATGACCGCTGTAACTCCACTTTGTATAGAAGCTTCTTGTACACCATCCTTGTATAGAGAGGCTATGGTTCCTTTGGAATTGATGTTGATTGATTTGGGAGGTGGATGCACAGATCTTTCAGTTTTGCCATCACAAGTTGTAAAAGTCTTAAAGGGATTCCCTATTGTACTTATACACTAAAGGTATTCAGTAAACTTGTATCTTTTTGCACGCCATTCAAACCAAGGAAAGAACCGGCAGTTAAAACCCTTTCCTTTCATAAACGTATAGTGAATTTTGAGTAAAATCTTTCATCTTTCTTCACTATAGGTTGTTTCGAACCAGCTTCTTCTAGTTTGGTTTTCTATACTTAAGTAATCTCGTTCTATGGTTTTCATATCTGGTTCGAATCTGGAGATTACACAGATGTTAGATTCAACATCTTCCCATGAAAAATCAGGTTGTGAAGGTAATTCCTCAGATTTCTTTGAGGGGGTTGTGGCTCCTGTATTTTCAAACTTATAGCAGGGATGATGAACATGATCGTGGGTTTTTCTTAACCCTTCAAATATGAGTCTCTCATGATCCTGTTCATAAGAACTTTGAGTTCTAAAAGAGCTTGATCTAGGAATGCTTGGAATGGTTGGTTTAGGGTAATCGGTACTTCTTCTGCCTAGACTTAACCTAGTCAGCCTATCATTATCGAAATGTATTTCTACATCCCCATCGTCATACTGACTTATGCGACTTGGTTCCTGACAAGAACCGTCCCAATCCCCCCGAGATGAATGCGGGACGACCCTGCTCTCGTCTGACACGAAGTGTCAGACAAGGGAAATTTCCAACTTTTGCCCTCTTGGGCTATCAGAGTACGCAAGGATCCGGAGGAGGTATGTGATATCTCGGTCTTTGCTACAGTTCACATCCGCTGTCAACCTGAAGGGCAGTCAAAACATTAAAAGCTGTGAGTGGACAAAACAAGGAGTTTATAAAAACATTTTAACGAAGACATTTGTACCCTTCACTAAAAAGTATGCATGCATTCGAAAACCATTTATCAAACCGTTCATTAGGGCCTTAACCCAAAATCGTAAATGAAACCGAATACACGGGCCACTGCCCAAATCCATAAAGATACCAACCATACGGGCCACTGCCTAAATCTATACAGGACTCAGCCCAAAACCTGTACACATCACATATCATATATCGTACATCACATATCATATATCATATATACATATAATCACACAACCAATCTTGTCACGGTTTCCAAAGCTATGTGCGTGCTACCCGGGGTCTCAAATCCAAGTCTTTTAGTCCAAGGTCAATGTCCGTAGACCAATGATCCGCCCTGAGGTTACGATCCATGCCTTCCTGAAAGTAAGGAACCCAACTGGGGGGCGACTCCACTCAGTCGGTGCTCGTGACTACTCCAGGGTCCACCTAGGCCAACGACCCTCCCCGGAGGAAATAATTCAAGTAAAGGAAGGTATATGAATATACATACATATATATATATATATATAACGAACTCATTCATGCCATTCATATACATATAGAAAACATCTTTAGAACCTTTCAAAGGATTCATGCCCGGTTCCCATAAACCGTCATGAATCATAAAGACCTTTCAAGGGTTCATGCTAGTTCCCATAAACCGTCATGAACTTGGAAATCCATTAGGGTCCCTGACCCAGAATTATAAATGTAAAGTAAACTGGGTCTCATGCTCGAACACATGACTCAACTGGGCATCGTGCCTGATATCTCAGGGTCAGTCACGACTCCGATCATAGTGATGCGTGCAACTATCCATCCAGGACTGCCCTCAATCCTGGTATGTCGCCGTGAACGAATCAACCGACGCGACCACCGCTAGATTATGGAGCACTCATCACCGATCGCTATCCTGAACCGTCAGCACTCCGAAGTCGAGCCTCCATCGGCTGCCCGACCACAGATCGTGCATCGTGACCTCTCCGGAAGGAACACATCCCAATCCGAAGGTGAGCGTCGTATCGTTTGTCGCGGTGCACATAGCACTCGCCGCGACCACGATTCAGACCCGTAGGTCATAAATAGAGTCATATGCCCGAGAAAAAACCAAATGGGTCTCATACCCGAGTTTATCCTTTTGAAATCCAAAACCATTTCATTTAAACCAATAAAGGAATACAAACCCGTATTGGCACCGTATAAGGTCGAAATCTCAAAATACGTGCCAATACGTAACCACACTCAAATTCACTCATGGCATCACCAAAAAAGTATTAAAACATATAATAAACATTTATGCATGCACCAATTTAGAAAATAAGGACCACTCACAGACCGTCCGAGCTGCCGCCTCGATATGCATGTCATATGGCTCTCCCGTGCCAGTCGTCATTACCGGGACTCCCAAACTGTCCAAATTGTAATATAAGGTTACTAACTACTTAAATAACCTCCCACTAAAGCCCCGTAATTTTCCGGAATTTCTAACTATTTTTAATCTCGATCCTAAACCTTCGGACACCCCGAAACTTATCGAAACGATATCCGATCAACACGAAACCAATCTCAAAATGTTCGTTACATCGAATAGATGATTTCACGTGTTGAACACATTCCCAAAAGAGGGGACACGCGCCCCCACGCACCCAGGGAAGCCTCTGCACGTGAGATCACGCGCGGGCACTATTCACCTTTTCCTAAAATTGGCTGAACCGGGTTCGCCTGCAACTGAACCGGCCAAACCGGTTTGGACCGGTCCAAGGCCCAAAGTTGTCCATTTCTAATCCACTCTAATCCTTAAATGTTCCTAATCTCATTTCCCATCTTTTTAGACATTAAAAATGGAAGAAAACTACAAAACCCGTACCTTCTTATGTCGACAATGGCGACGGCGGTTTCCTCCGCCGTTCACCGTCCTTCCCGGCCATCCTAAGCCTCGAAAACCATCCTATTAGCCTCACCAGACCACCAGAAACATTACCCAATCCTTAGGTTCGATTAAAACCCAATCAAACCAAGTTTTGGATTTCAAAACCGAAGCCCACCTTCTCGGGTTTCTCTCCCGCTGTGAGCTGCCGTGGACCACCGTTGTGTCCTCACCATTCCTATCTTCCTCAGTCCTTCATCACTCTCTCACGGTCACACACAAGCACAGATGATGGTGATGTGTGTGTGGTTTCGGGTTTTGAAAGAAGAAGAAAAAAATATGGTGGTTTCGGGTTTTGAAGATGAACAAAGAAAATGAGTTTATCAGATGAGAGGGAGATGGAATGAGATGAATGGTGAGGATTGAGAGATTAAATTATATGGATGGTTAGGATTTAGTGGAGGGTAGGATTAAAATATAAATAATTAATTTAATATTATTTAATTAGCGAGATCCCCTTTTTAGGAAAATTAGCCAATGGGATGAGTGACACGTGTCACTCATCCATGGGTCCCACCAAAATATCTGAACAATCAGATTAAGCCAAGTCATCATCGTCTCGAAGTACATGCATAGTGAAACCGAACTACCCTGACCCATAACTTTCTCGTTCGAAGTCCGATTTCAGCGTACCGCCTGTTTACGGATTCGTATCATCCCGATCTACGTAACGGTCCTTGGCCCTCGGCCATCGGACCTCCTGGTCCAAAAGTCAACTATTTGCCCCTTTTAACCAAAATTACCAAATTACCCTTGAACTTCCGAACGTCATAACTTTTTCCTCGAACGTCGGAATTGAACGTGCCACCTGTCTATGAACTCGTGACGTCCCAAACTACGTCACGGTCATCGGTCAAAGTCAATTTGACCTCCATAATGAAAAGTCAACGTTTTGCCCATGCCTAGGGGCAAAATGGTCATTTTTCATCGTTTGTCCGATTTCGCCCACTAATCACGGATTATGCTCACTAATCAAGATTAGTCACTAATCTTATCCCAAAATTCGGGACGGGTCGTTACAATTCCCTATTTTGGATTGGCTGAGGGGGAGTTGCATCTGGCAGTCTCCATCTTTCAGGGAGCGTCACTTCATTCCATTTTATCATCTTTGGTACCATTGTGCGAGCTTTCCCTAGATTAACCTGGAACAGGATGGTCTGACCCTTACTATCCATTAATTTTGCCCGCGGTACAATGGTATTCATTACCTTAGAGGACATTCGGTAAATCACCGCAAGGTTTTGAGATCCAGGTTTCATGGTTCAAAGTTTTTGTTAAATCTGTGTTGTTAGATCAAGATACTCTGTAGGAACTTCTCACTACAGTAGGGAAGAGATCGCCAGCGGGCCAGGTCGCCGTTTGTAGCCGTTTGTAAGGCCTGTTAAGGCGTAGGTGATAAGTCTGACGATACTCCGTTTAGGGAACAAAGAAGTAGAGAAACTCTCTTCTGATGGCTAGTTTACTTAGATCTTTGAGCAAGAGATCTGTTGGTAGCAGTAGCGACTCTAGTAGCAATGACAGTGCTAGGGTAACGCGGGTTAAGAATGTTGAAGAGGTAACAATTCATAACGTAGAAAAAGATTTAGAAAACTGGAGTATTCCAAAAGTCCCTACAGGTGATATTTACCAAAAGGGAACCTTTGAATTTAAATCTGATTACTCAATCAAAACGGTTGAAAAAACCATTTCTGTCACTAATGCTAATGCAAATTTTCATTTGCTCTCTCAATAGCAAATAGATTAGCATCTGAACAAAGGTCATAACTATTTACATATTGGATTGATACAGGTCGCGGTGAAACCGCTAACCCGTACAGGATTAAACACATCAATCCTTCTCTGTCTACGCGATAAGCGGCATAGAAACTTTGTGAATTCCATGTTAGGATTAATAGAGTCATCCTTAAGTGAGGGGCCAATTTATTTGAAGTGTTACCCCCAAATTTTTTGTGTCTTTAACAGATCCCGGAGTTTTAAAAACTCTTACTCTTAGTATTGATACTCAAGGGTATGACAATATATATATATATATATACACACACACACACACACACACACACACACGATAGGAATGTGAATGGTCAAAATCATTTTTTAATATTTAAAGTTGTTCCCACATAATTTGATATCAACATTCAAACTTCATAACCAGAAGTTTGACAATTCAAAAAGAAAAATTCAAGTGGGTTCCACATAATTTTGATCAAATTTTATGTTTAGCGGGCCATAATGAGACTGGTAAAGTTGTATTTGGGGTTGAATTTTGAAATTTTTTGGAGAAAGCCCCATCAAAGGCTTAGGTGGATCTAACTCTAAATTTTTCCCATTGGAGATATTTATTTTTTTCTACTAGACTATATTATGGACAACTTATGGCGGATTCAACCCACATTGTGGGTGGCCTAATGGGAGCCAGGTTGGTCATGCTTTTTTAGTCTTTTTATTAATTAATTTGTTTATTTTTTTCTTTTGAAAATGACATGCATTGACCTTTATATCCATATGAGAGGTTTGATAGAGTTTAAGGCATATATATGCAATATAGCAAAGTAATTCACGAACCAAAGTGAAACTCGATGACACAAGACTAATGGAGTTGTTAGGAGATAACATAAGTGAACACTTTGGGATAAGAAACTCGTGACCTTAGATATAAGAGTTAAACAACTCGCCACTCAATAGAATCCACCAAAGAGATAAGAGAAGATAGTTTAGCAAGAACACTCTTTACTAAGACAATGTTTTATTGAATAATTGTCATATGATCCCTACTCCAATTGAGATGGAGTATTTTTAGGCTACTCATGGACAGTTTGACTCCTTAATATATAATATACATGAATGACTTATGGAAAATATACACATGACTCATTGAAACTTTACATATGACTCATAGAACTCACACAAGACATAATTACTTTTGAATTTGAAAAACACTTGATTCTAGACCAGAATTAATAGGATGAATGCATCAACTAATCATGGGTAGATGAATTAACCATGTGCCTTGGATGAATTAACCATGTGTCTTAAAAGATTAAATGCTCACTTCAAATTTTGTGTCAGACGCTTCTACTGTGTGACAACTCGTCCCTGAGTTCTTTTCAATTTCTTCACCATGATAGGGAAAGAGACCCACAACGTCAAAGCTAGCTGAAACACCACAATCCCATGGGAGCTCAATGTTGTATGCATTTTCTCCTAATCGCTTGAGTGCTTTGAATGGACCATCGACTCGTAGTTTCAATTTCCCATAATGTCCACAAGGAAAAAGCTCCTTTTGAAATTGAATCCAAACTAAATAACCTTCCTTTAATGTCGCTAACTTCCTATGCTTATTATCTTGAGATCTATACTTCTCATTCTGCTTAATTATGTGGCCACGAACCTACTCATGCAACTTCTTAATATTCTCAACTTGAACTTCCACATTTTCACTAAATTGGTAAGCAATCGAAAGTTAAGACAAATCCAAATAACTAATTGGATTTCTTCCGTAAACAACCTCAAATAGGCTAGCTTCTATAGTTTGTCTTTTAGAATGGTTGTTTGATAATTTTACGTGAGCCAAAGAAAGATCCCACTGAAGTGTCTTTTGTACCCACGAAGCTCCTCAACAAGTTACCCAAACTCCGATTAATAGCTACAGTTTGACCATCGATTTGTGGATAATGAGATGTACTGAACTGTAAAGTAGTCCCCAACTTTCACCAAATAGTCCGCCAAAAAAGACCAACGAACGTAGTGTCTCAATTTGAAGTGATTGTCTTTGAAACACCATGAAGTTTGACAATCTCCTTAAAATGAAGATCAGCTACATGAGTAGCATCTAGAGTTTTAGCACATGGCACAAAGTATGCAATTTTTTAGAACTGATCAATAACAACCATAACAGAATCCTTGCTCTTTTGAGTACGAGGCAATCCCACCACAAAGTCAATGTTAACATCCTCTCAAGATGTAACAACCCGTCCCGAGAACCGGGATTAGTAGACTAATCAAGGTGTGATTAGTGAGGTTAAACAGTGGTTAGGTGGTCCCGATAGGTCCTTGCGGGTAGAATGACGATTTTGCCCCTGGTCCGGGCAAAATAGTTGACTTTTAGTTTGGGTGGTCAATTGGGGGTTGACCAGTGACCAGGACGTAGTTTAGGACGTCACGAATCCATAGGCAGGTGGCACGCCTGATTCCGACATCCGAGGAGGAAGTTGTGATGTTCGGAAGGTTGAGGGCATGACCGTAATTTGGGTAAAGTAGGGGGAATGGTTGACTTTTTGTATAATCGGGTTTTGGTAGATTGACCTAGCATGGTTAGATAGTTCTTGTCGTCCTGAGTTCGATGACAGGCGGCACGTATTCATCGGACTTACGAGGCGAGAGTTACGGGTCTAGGAAGTTTTGGTAAAACCGTAAAAATGTGTAAACTGGAGGGTATTTTGGTCTTTCTGCACATTGGGATTTGTGCAGAAAGAAGGAAATGGACGGCTGGGATTTCACCAGGTGGGATAAGGAGTGGAGTGGATGGTGACACATGGCAGGGGGCTAGAGGATTCTGGGAGAATCCTGTGTGGTCTCAGCCCAAATAATTGGGGTGCACTCGTGCAACCCGTGCAGTTCTTCGATATACAGAGAAACAGAGTGAACTTGTGAGGAGAAGTTGGGGGAGTGATCGTGGCTGGTGTTGAGTTCTGGTGAGTGAGGGAGAGACAGGGAGGTCAGTGTGAGCTGGTGGTGGTGAATTGGAATTGTGATCGTGCACGGCGACACGGCGGTGGTGCGGAGAAGTTTTGGGGAAACAGGGAGCCTGTGAGTTCGAGGTGGTGGCTACGCCGTGAGGTGAGGCAAACCAAGGCGAGGGAAGCCGTAGGAGACTGCAGGGAGGCCAACGACCACCGTGGTACGTGGCGGTGCGCACGGCAGAGCCGCAATCGAAGGGTAAGTTTTCTGCTCTGTTTTACCCGTGATTTTCATTTGGAAAGTCGTGAGTCTGGGCTTAGAGTTGAGAGGATTGAAGGTTAGGGTGATGTTCAGGGAGGTTCTAGGAATGGTTTGGGATGGTCGCCGTGACGGGGGCGTACACGGCGGAGCTCAGTCAAAGACGAGCATTCTGGTGCTCTGTTTGGCCGTGAACTTCGAACCCAAAGTCGTGGACTTCTGGGGTAAGTCGAAGGGTTAGGAGTGTTGGACTAGGTTCAGTGAGGTTGTGGGGTGAGTTTGGTGCCGCCACCGTGATGGGAGGTGACCGGAGTAGAAGGATAGTGAAACAGGGGAAAAGTGGCCGTCTGGTTCGAGCTTGAATCGACGATGACGGGGTTGTGTCGAGGTTAGAGGAGTTGAGGGATGGATTCGTGGTGTCTGGACGAAGCTGTAGGAGAAGAGAGGGAAGGAAAAGGTGGCCGGACGGTGGAGAATGCCTCTCGCCGGTCCAGTTGCAGCGGGCGGTTCAGCACAGTGCACTCGAGGTTGGGGGTGACACTGTAGCTGGCGCGTGAGGGCCACGCGCAGCCACTTTGGGCGGCGCGTGGGGGCGCGTGCGGCGGCGATGGGGAAAACGATCAACATGGTTTTTGGTCCAGGAGTTGTGGTGAGTTCAATGGAGTTGGTTTCGGGTCAATCGGAAGTCGTTTGAGTGTAGTTCCGCGAGGGTGAAGGTTTAGGGTCCCGGGGTTCTAGGTCTTCGGTTCGGGGATTTTTGAGGAAATTTAGGAGAATGTTTGTAGACGTATTAGTGACGTATTTTGACGGTGCTTGACAGGATCGGGATTTCCCGAGGAAGCCGAGGAACGTGCTGGACGTTCGGGACACGAGTAGGGCTCAGTACTGTGAGTGGACCCTTTTCTTTAAACTCGAACATGCATAACTGTTTTCTATAATTGTTTATCGTTTTAATTATGATTTTATGTTTATCGGATATGCCTGGTCGATTTTACATGTGCACGGTTTTCGAGGAAGTCCGGTTTTTAGCATGTTTTACGAGGAAGTGGTTGACTTCTGAAATTGATGCCCTAGTTTCGGGATTTCAATTGATAAGTGATTTCTAATGATTATAAATGGATTTTGGACTATGATTTTGATAATCAAGGTTTTCGATTTTAGAATCGGATTTCGGAAAACGAGATTTGGTTTTGAAGTTGAAAAGTGGCTTCCGGATTTGGGTTCGAAATGACGGTTCTGGCTGCCGGAAGGGCATCGGACCAGTGGTTTCGGATTCGGGTTTGGATGTGGATTGGTAAATGGGTTTCAAATGGTTTTGGGATTGGATTTGCTGGATCTGGTTATTGGGTTTAAAGACCCGGATATATGTGACGGGAGACCGGCCGGATTGGGTTTAAAGACCCGGATTGAGTTTAAAGACTCGGGAGTTTAAAGACTCGGATATATTGATTTTCCCCTGTAGGCCTTGAGTTTAAAGACTCGGATATGATTAAGGCCTGGATTGAGTTTAAAGACTCGGGAGTTTAAAAACTCGGATAGGTCCAGCAGGTTTGATCGGAAAATGATGATTTGATGTTTATGGTTTCTGATACGGTTTTATGATTCACATGCTGTGGTTTTTCTAACTGTTTTATAGTGTTTCTGTTTCTTATGATGCGGTTTATGGTAAAGTGATTTATAACTGTGTTCATACCTATTGGTTGTGCATGTGGTTTTCAAAACGGAGGGTTAAAATCGGTTTTCTGATAACTGTTTAGAACTTTTCTTTTATTATGGTCCACTCACACTTTTGTTTTAACTTGCCCTCCAGGTTGTGGAGCGAGCGCGGGGTCTTGACGTCGAGGCAGTGTCCGAGGCATAGAAGTGACGTGAGGGATCCCAGAATAGCTTACAATCTTCCGTGTGCGTGTACTTTATCGGGTTTTAAATTCTTGGTATTTTGTACTAGGTTCTGTAAACGACAACGTCGGAATATTTTGTTTAATTACTCCTGCGTCTGACTGGATTTGAGTGAGTTGTACTTGGGTGTTGCGTCAGAGGTCAGACGGGAGCGGGATTTACCTCGGATTTTGGGGTGAAACCGGGGTGGGTCCTGACACAAGATGCCTTAGGAACTGGAAGTGGAGCGCATAACCTAGCTTTTTTTCCATGACTTTTGGCTAGATGGCATGTTTTACACCTCTGCACATGTTGAGACACATCTCTCACTATTTTAGGCTAATAAAAATGCTTTTGAACGAGAAAAAAGGTTTTGTCTCAACCACAACCAATCACAATAACCTCCAAGGCGTTCACCATGAGCCTACAACAATAGTTTCTCTTGGAGAACATTTGGGAACACATAAATGCACTCCCTTGAAAAGAAAGCCATCTTGCATTTGATAAGTTCCAAATGATCATTTGATAAGTTCCAAATGATCCATTAGAAAAATCACTCCAAATGTCTTTTAAAGTTGGATCTTCTCGGTTGAGCTCCTTTAACACTTAAAATCCCTTAACTTTCATCTTCATTGTAATTAAACAAGAATACATTCAGCTTAGAGCATCAACAACTTGGTTCTACTTGCCAGACTTGTGCTTGATATGGAAATTGTAGGCTTGGAAAAATTCCGCCTAATCAGTATGATTAATTTTCAACTTATGTTGTCCAATAATAATTCGTAAAGTCTCATGATCCGAGTATTAGACAAACTCCTTGAATACGAGATAATGATGCCAATTATTTAAAGCGGGAATAATGATGTAAAATACCTTTTCATAAGTAGTGTACCTAACACGAGAATTATTCAGCTTCTCACTGAAAAAAGGACAATTGGTTTACCTTCTTGGCTTAGAGCAATGCTAATCCCAACATTTGAGGCATTGCAAACGATCTCAAACACCGTGTTGAAATTAGGAAGCATCAGGGATATGGGTTTCCATCATCTTCTTTTAACAAGCCCAAAACTTCGTTGTGCTTCACGTGCCCACACAGATTTTCCTCCTTTTAAGAATTCGATGATTGGATAAAAAATAGTGCCAAATCTTCAGTAAAAAGAAGCAAGGCCATGAAAGCTTCGAATGTCATGGATAGTAGCTGGGATACGCCAACTTGTAATAGCTTTCACTTTATTAGGATCCACTATAATGTTTGCACCTTAAACAACATAAACTAAAAAGACTAGTATATTAGTCATAAACTCACAGTTTTTTAGGTTGTTTTATAACTTTTGTTCCCTTAGAACAGTGAATACTTTACGAAGATGCTCTATATGTGAAACGTGATCTTTAATATAAATCAGGATGTCGTCAAAGTTCACCACCACAAATCGACCAATGAATGACTTGAAAACATGATTCATAAGTCGCATGAAAGTGCTAGGGGCATTAGATAGCCCTAAAGGCATTACCATGCACTTATAAAGATCATCTCGAGTTTTAAAGGCAATATTCCATTCACCTCCAGGCCTCATACATATTCAATGGTATCCGCTTCTCAAATCAATTTTGGAAAAGATTATGGCTCCATGAAGTTGATCTAGCATGTCGTCAAGGAGAGGAATGGGAAAGCGGTACTTGATGGTGATCTTATTAACTACTCGCTATCAACATACATTCGCCAAGAATTATCTTTCTTAAGCACGAAAAGGACATGAACATCACAAGGAATCATACTCTCCTTGATCAATCCTTTAGCCGACAAATCTTAAACTTGTCTTTGGAGCTTCTCATATTCCTTAGGACTCATTCTATGACTAGCCTCCTTTGTAATAGAAGCACTAGGAATAAAATCAATGTAATGTTGAATACTTCACATTGGTGGAAGGCTAGCTAGGATTTTCTTCAGCATGACATCTTACAATTCTGTGAAAAATGGTTGTATGATTAGGTGGGCTTCAATCTTTGCTTCATTTTCCACCACCACAAAAGCATAAACTTCTTGAAGTTCATTCATTGTAGCAAGGAAGTTGGATCTTGATAACATATTTCTTCCTTATCCTTTCTCATGCTTTGGCTTATTTTCCATCTTGAAGGGACCTAAACAACCTCAGCATCATCCTTTTACACAAGAGTAACTTTTTTAAAACCCATCATGCAAAGCCCTTCTATCATATTGCTAAAGTTTACCAAATAATAAATGATAAGCATATTGTTAGGGTCTACCAAGTAATAAATGACGAGTATCCATGAGAACAACATTACACCAAGCCTAGCTAATCTTTACAATGTTTCCTAATAGAAAATTGGACTAAACATTTCTTATTTACTTTTATCTCGTTTTCTTTGCGTGGCCATATATGAAAAAAGAAATTAGAACCAAATTGGTGATCGTTAAGTTATGCATATATATAAAATAAATCAACAATTTTCATAATAATTAAAATTCTCATGGTAAACTGTTCATTTAATTCAAGCATATAATTAGCTAAACAATCTTTAATGAGTTAATTCTTTTACATGTATCTCTTGAGATGGTCATCTAGAATGAAGAAGAATTATTTTGAATATGAAAAAATGTAAGGAAAAAGTTTGCAAAAATAAAAAGAGTAGAACAACGTTATTAGCATTACAGTGTAATGACACTTGATTAGTTAGTGAGACATCTTAAATTGATTGACCTTGTGGATTAGCCTAAATTTCTCTCTTTTGATATTATTTTCTTAACTAAATCAAGTAAGAAATTTCTTTCAAAGTGGATACAAATATTGTCCCCAAAAAAAAAAACAAAAAGGTGTGATTAGCGTTAGGGGTGGGCATATTGTCCCGAAATACCGAAACCATCCCGTCCCGTATCATACCAAATCGGAAAAAAACCGAATAGTAAATCGAAAGAATGATCGGTACCGTACCGATACCGTACCGGTTTAAATCGGTACGGGATCGGTTCCGATGTTACGAAATACCGTCCCATACCAAAACCGAACCGTTTTAATTTTTTTAATTAATTAAAAATTAAATTAAATTCAACAATAAAAAACCCCTAATAATCTAATAGCTAATGATGGATTTAATTGTATATTAATTTAGTTGATAGATTTAATTGTATACTAATTTAGTTGATAGATTTAATTGTATTTTAAGAGTTTTTTAGTTGATGGATTTAATAATTTGTTAGGGTTTTTTAGTTAATGTTGTTAATTTTAGTTGATGTATTGAGATTGATTAGGTTATGAATTTTCTATACATTTTGAGCAATATTTGTTACCCAACAAGGGTCTTAATTTCTCAATTTTATCAAAATGTTGCTTTTAGACATTGAATCAAGTAATAAATAAATGAAATTATGAATTTGGCTTCAAAACCGAAATCGTACCGAACATAATTGGTGCGGTACGATACTGGTAGAGACATTCACACCGAATGAAAACAATTCAGTCACTCTTGTTTTTTTGGTGGAGACATTCAATCACTTATTATCAAATTTCGTAGAAAACCCTTGATGTCCTTTTCCTTTTGTTTTTAGGTGCCATGAATCATGCATCTGGATCATATATTTAAGTCAAGACATCAAATCGTCTGTGGGGGGACCAAGCACGGACAAATCGTCTGTGGGGACCAAGCACGGCATGGCCAGTGGCCACGGACCTTAATCCCACAACTTTTGCAGGAGGACACATGATTATGTGTGAAAAGCATGTTAAGCATGAAAAGCACTTAATCCAAGCTCTCTTCGCCTTATAAGAGACCATCTAATGGTTCACTTTTTCCGCAGAAACAAACATGGGGAAATCAACAATCTCAGTTTTAGTATTATTGTTCTTACACTCGTTTCAGTACTCAGGAGTTCACTCACTTGCCGCCACTTCATCTAAAGATCGAGGTAAATTCATTGTTACTTCATCGTTTGTTTTCATCATGTACATGCATGTGTGTGCAATAACAATTTCATCTCTTGAATCTTGACACGTCGCAGATTTTGGCTACGTGAAATTTGCGCAAGACGCAAATGAGCTACCGTCACAAGGAGAATATGACTACATTGTAGTTGGAGGGGGCACGGCAGGGTGCCCATTGGCCTCAACCTTATCGTCAACCTACAAGGTGCTTGTTTTAGAAAGGGGCGGTCTTCCCACAGCATTCCCGAGCCTCGCGACTGAAGGCGGCTTCGTATCCGTTCTCCAGGAAGAGGACGACGGAAAGACTACACCAGTGGATCGGTTCGTGTCAGAAGAAGGTGTTGCTAGCATCAGAGGCAGGGTCCTTGGTGGGACCAGCGCCATCAATGCCGGAATCTACACGAGAGCTAAGAAGGATTTCTATGAGGAGACAGGAATTGCATGGGACATGGATTTGGTGAATAAAGCGTATGAGTGGGTTGAAGATGCGATTGTGTACAAGCCAGTGGACTTCCCAGAATGGCAAACTGCTCAGCAACAAGGCTTTTTGGAGATTGGTGTTCATCCAAACAATGGATTTAATTTAGCTCAGATTAAAGGGACAAGAAGCAACGCTCTGACTTTCGACAACAAGGGGAATAGGCATGCAGCTGATGAGCTGCTAAACAAAGCCAACCCAAATAACTTGAAAATTGCCCTTCACGCTATAGTCGAGAAGATCATCTTTTCATCCTCTGAATCAGGTAAGCATTTGTGATACATTTGTTTTTCAAAGAAATTTTTTCTCTTTCGTTATAAGTCGTGTCTTGAGAAATTAAAGTAAATGATAATTATGCCTAGACTACATAGAAGTACATTCAATTTTACAACTAATCACAAACACATTTTTTTTTTTTAGAATTTGGATTTTACTTGTGCAATTTTGAATTTTGTCTTTAATTGTGAACTTTAGAATAACTTGTCCTTATTTTTTAGTACTTTAGGCTCATGTCCTCTGGGTACAAAAAAAAAAAAAAATTGTTTGTGAGGATCTCAATAACCCATTGTGTAATGCAGGTGTGACAGCTACTGGAATCATATTCAGTGATTCAAATGGAAACACTCACAAGGCATTTGTACGGGGTCAGGGCGAGGTAATATTAAGCGCAGGGGCAATCGGAACACCTCAACTTCTACTACTCAGCGGCGTGGGTCCCGAATCTTACCTTTCATCTCTTAAAATCCCAGTTGTTCGTCCCCATCCTTACGTGGCTGAATTTTTCGCAGACAATCCTCGTAATTACATTAACATTTTGCCCCCAACTGAAGTAGAACCCTCAAATGTAAGATACTTAGCAATTTCAGACAATTTCTACCAATGCTCAATCTCAGGCCCGCCATTTACCACAGTACCCTATAGCCTCTTCCCATCAACGACTTCAAATTCAAGTTTCATTCACATTGCTAACAAAATTCCAGGACCTTTATCTCTTGCTTCCTTCAAGTTAGGATCATCCTCCGATGTAAGAGTGCATCCGAAAATCAGATTCAACTACTTTGAAGATCCCAATGACCTTTCTAATTGTGTTAGTGGGTTGAAGAAGTTGGGTGAGTTGTTGAGGACAAATGCATTGAAGCCATTTAAGGCTAACAAAGATTTGCCCGGCGTGGAGGGTTTCAACTTTTTGGGTCTTCCTTTGCCGAGTGACCAAAAAGATGATGCAGGCTTTGAAAGACATTGCAAGGATCAGGTGGCTTCGTATTGGCATTTCCACGGTGGATGCCTTGTCGGGAAGGTGGTTGATACTGGTCTGCGTGTTCTCGGGATCGATCGATTGCGCGTCGTTGATGGCTCTGCATTCCCTGTCACGCCGGCCAGCCACCCTGCAGGAACAGTTTTGATGTTCGGAAGGTATGTGTGCGATACAAATACTATTGTTTGGTTGAAAGTTGAATTATACGGGTACTTTTTCTTGTAAGCAATAATTATGCACATAATGTAGATGATTATTTGGTATTCATTTTTATTACTGATAAGTAAACCGTATCAGATACGTACAGCGCGTATATATGCAATGAAGTCTCTGCTATATTTCTCTTTCTAATCTCTTTGAATGTGTATTCTTTGGGCAGGTACATGGGCCTTAAAATCTTGCAAGAAAGATCGGAAGGGAGCCAATTCAAGAGTCAACAACCCGAGCATAGCGAACTGTAGAATTATCCGGCCATAGCTTTTAAGAAATAATTTAGAGGCCGGTCGATGAAAATTTGAATGGCTACCTGTCCAAATTAAACCTGAGCTTTATTAGATGTAGTATGGTTCAAAGTGTGGACTTGTCTTTATTGTACGCAGTACTTTTTAATTCAGTCATGTTTATGAATAAGAATGCACATGGGAATTTTTTTTTTCTAATAAAAAATATATTATTGTATATTATAAAAAAATATACAATTGTATTATTAAAATTAAGTTATAACAATAAGATTTACAAGTCAAAATGGTAGTATTAGTGCACACAAAATCGCACTAATAATTAACAAATTCACATTACTAAAATTATGTAAAATTACAAATCAGACCTACAAAACCTAAAACAACCAAAACGCTAATAGCGTCTATAATCCTAAACAAACTAGCTCCACGAAAACAAACAGCTACCGTCGTCAAACTCATCACATTTGATCTTGAAAAACTTGAAGAATATGGCGGATCCGAGGAATATTTGATTTTCAGCGATCCAATGGCGCATAAAAGCAAATAAAGGACAAAAGGTTCTAATCTAACAACTGTGACCAAAACCAACAAAAGATATTACTGCGAAACTACTTCAATAGTAAGGTAGAAGATTTGAGGATTCTTCTTGAAGCAAGATTTTAGGTAAGGGGATGAATTGAAAAAAATAGCAAAATAATAAGATGGGAAATTCAAATCTCTGCATGACTCGGACTAAACAGTCACTATAAAAAGACTCTTATTATGAATCCAAAAGAAAAAGAGGAAGAACGATTGATTGAGGGGAGGAGGGAAGAAAAGACGAGGGAAGAAGATGACCTTCCCCTTCCTTCTCTTTAGTTTGTTTTTTCTTTGAAATTAAAAGGAAAGAAAACGAAGGCTGTGGTTTTTTTTCTTAAAATTCAATGGACAAAGGATTAAATGGTTATTAATTCAAGTACATCGTGAAAATAATTTTAATTAATTTCTTTTTATTATTCTAGTTTTAAAAGACTAAAATTAATATTTTGAAAAAACTAAAACTAATACAAATAGGTAGAATTGTAAGGAATAATAACCATCTCGAATATCAATACACTTTGAATCACCGCTACATGAGTCTACGATCAAAAATGGCGAACAGTTCGAAAATATTAAAAACACTCCAAACTATGAAACTTTTCAAATAAGATCCACAAAATGGACCAAAATAAATGTAAGGATAGATTAAAAAAAAAAAAGGAACAAATTCGTACCAAGATCTCTACCTGAGGTGGTAAAAAATGGCCGAAAAAGTTGAGTTGACTCGCCGGTCTCGCGGGTTGCCCATGAGTCTGTGGTGATATATATATATATGCCATTTAAAAAAATTCAATTATTTTCCCAAATAACATTAATTAAACAACATTCTACAATGATTAAATAAATATGGCAATAAATTTTTTATAGTATAGTAACAAATAGTTTAATGCTTAAATAGTTATATTTAAGTGGTTAAATGGCTTCTCTACTGGTCAATTAATGGTTAAAAAATGTAACCGTGCCCTTTAAAAAATTATCTAAATGGTTATAAACATATTATATCATTTAGATAAATGATTAAATCATAATCACATAATTTAATATAAATGATTATAGTAATTAGAGTTAATTATAACCACGGTTTTTTTCCATCCTTATTTATGAGTCACCTACATGCAATAATTTATCAGTAATGTTTATGACAGTAGCACATATAATTCCACCCAAAGGAAAAGACCTATTCGCAATGGTTGAAAGAGACTTAGGCACATAAATAAGAATTATCAAATGTTTGAATTATGTATTGCATGTAGGTGACTCACAAGGGGGTAAAGGTAAGAGCATCTCTAATGGTGCTCAAGTAACAAGGCAAGGCTCCAAATAATCCTTTGCCCTTCACTTTGGGTTTGTAACCCATCTAAATAGAACCTGACCTGAGCAAGCCTTGGGGCAATTTTGGCCCCTTTGACAAATTGGGTTGGGCTCCTAGCCCACTTGCAAAGCACTCAAGGCATCACGTGCAGCCCATTATTTTACTCCCTATTGCAATGCAATTCACCCCCTTTTTTTTTTTTTTTTTTTTATTTTATTTTATTTTATGTAAAGCTGCAAACTTCCAAATTGAATGGCTCTTTGATATTTCCCATCAAATGGACACTACCACGTGGCACATTTTAATGGCTTTCTTTGTTTGAATATATATATATATATAAGGGTGGGCACCAATCCATTAAAACCGCTAACCGATCCGCTTCAAACTGTTATTTATCCAACGGTTTAGGTTTGACCGGATAAAAGTCAAACGGTTTGAGAACCCAAACCGTTCCGTTAGTAACGGTTTGGATTTGAATTTTCATTTTGGAAATCCGTTAAATCCAAACCGAACCGTTAAGGAATATATTAATTTTTATTAACGTTTAAATCTATTATTAATACAAAGTAAAAAAAATAAAAATAAAAATAAAAGGATACCTAGATATACCCATATAAGTATATATATACTTATATAAGAGTATAATAAAAAATGATTAAACAGTTTTTGTGTTTGATAAATCTTAGTATAGTGATAATATTTGCAATTCAATACGTAGCAAGCTTAATATATAAAATTTTGAATATTGACTATTGATTTTTTTTTGTATTCTTATTTTTTCTATATCCTTATTTTTTATTATTTCTTAACGGTTTTATTTTTAATTTTATAAAATCCAAACCGTATCGAACCGTTAAGATTTTAACGGTTTGGATTTGGATATTGTCAATATTCGTATTGAATCGAACCGTGCTTACATTTGCATAATCGTTAAATATCACACATTTTATTCTCTCCAATTCAAACTCAAGTTGTTCATGTTCAAACTTGTTATTCTCAAATATGGCACCAAATCTGAGATGGTCAAATGTGGAAGAAATACTGATGTTGTGCAAAACTTGGGCAACCGTCACTTCAGATGAAATTGAAGGAGCCGATCAAACAAACATCGCATTTTAAGTACTTGTTTGAAACCACTATGTCAAAAATTGGGATGGTCCAGTGGAAGATAATTGAACCATTCTGGAATTTTCAAATAAGTGGAAAAAATTGCGACTGATGCTCAAAGAGTGGCAAAGGGTTTCAAAACAAGCCACGAGTTTTCATCGTAGCGGTGCCAATCAGATGGACGATGTGAGAATTTATAAATTTATAAATGTATTATCATTGTGCACAATTTATTTTTAATTGATCAATTGTTCTTGAATATATGTTTAGATGATACAAACAGAGATCTATTATTAAGTAAAACTGAATTTGCAATATATTTATGTTTCTTCATTATTGGGAGATATGTAAACATTGCAAGTATTTCAAAAATCCACCTTGGAAAGAGTTTGAAGTAAGTCAAACTTCTCCAATTGGCTCATCACCACTTGAATCTCCAATTAATTTGGATGAAGATGGGGAAAAGGCAAATCCCAGAGCCAATGTAGGTTCCTCTGTAAGACCTCGAAGAAGGAAGCAATAAAAAAAAACTCGGAGAAAAAGAAAGTCACAGATGATTGATAATAATCAATTTATGCCCCATGGAGGCCATTGCGATGCAAAATTTGGAAGAGGCAGCATTA
Source organism: Prinsepia uniflora (assembly GCA_032719365.1). Lineage (NCBI taxonomy): Eukaryota > Viridiplantae > Streptophyta > Magnoliopsida > Rosales > Rosaceae > Prinsepia > Prinsepia uniflora. The sequence continues at coordinate 6,152,135 of CM064871.1, forward strand.
AGGAAGAAAATAGATAAAGATTATGCGAAGGCATTACAATTTGAACCAAGACGAATAAACGATAAGATAGAATTATGCAGAAAGATATTGAAAAATGAGTCCAAAAAACAAAGATACTGGAGAAAGAGACAATTAACAATCACAAATGGACAATGGAGAAATCTTAGTGGTAACTTGACAGGACCCGCCCCGATCCCCTGGGACCACCCGGGGACGTGCCCTGCTCCCGTCTGACACCCGACATTAAAATATCATAATTACCCTTATTGAAAGTAAAATCCACAAAGAAAATCCAAAGTTAAGTCATACATATCACGCCACACAAATATTCGAATACCAATAGTGTCAGACAAGGGATAGTTCCCGAATACAGTTTATTGAGCACGACTCTAGACACAATACGTGCCAACCTACCCAGCAGTAGGGTTCAGGTGCGCAACGTAAACCTATGCCTCTTCCTCGGGATCCTCCTTCTGTTCCTCCTCAATAGCACCACCTGGAGGGGTAGTAAAACAACAAGGGTGAGTGGGCCGAAACTCAAGGTTTACAAAATAGTTTACCATTTCCAAAACATATAGATTTTCCCCTCCGTTTTCCGAAAAGCATGCATCAGTATCAAAAACCACAAAATCATATAATCATAAGCAGAATAATATCAACATAATATAATCTCAGTCACTGCACTATACATCCCAACCCTGACATCCCAAATGCCTGACGTCCCAGACGCCCAATAAGGTCACAGTTCCAAGGCTACGCGTGCCGCCCGGGGTCTCAATCCCGAGTCCAAATCCCGAACCCAGTCCGAGTGTGGCATACTAGATGCCTGACGTCCCAGACGTCCAATAGTAGCAATCCTGCTCCTGAGTCACTCTACGGTCCGGTCCCTCCGTAGAATGACTTCTCACAGGTAATGCGCTGTGACCACTCCGGGGTACCTACATCCGGAGGAGACAGTATCCTAGGGTAGATCTATACAGTGCAGTACCACAGATAATTATCGAGATCCATTATACATATACATGACTCAAAACTATTCATAAACAACTAGACGGGTCTCATGCCCAACATCGTAATACGTGCCATAAATCATACTCAAGATAAATAGATACTTTTACTTGAATCACATATAGATATAATAGAAAGTAAAACAGTTATGCATGTCGAGGTTTAGTGAAATCAAAGGCCCACTCACAGTACAATCCCGCTGCAATCCCGAGCGTAAAGCCCCTTCCAAGGGTTAAAGTACAATTCCTGTCATGTCCAAAGCATACGTAAGGTCACTTTAAGTCCCTATCAAACAACTAAGAAACCCTAGACTGAAATCGGCCCGGGAAAGCCGTCTGAACACGCTTCCCAAGGCGTCAAGCCCTAATTTGACCAACCTAACGATCTCCGATCGACACTAAACCACCGTCATTGGATCCGTATCGTCGAAACCTTGAAAATGGTCCTGGTCCCACACAAAACATTGTTCACACACGCCCCCTACGCGCTGGTCAACGGTGCTACAGTAATAATGATGTCAGCATGACGTCACTGCTGACGTCATCACTGACAGTGTCAGAGGACACGTGTCAGCATTCCATTGGTCCCTGGTCTGACTGTTTCTGACATGATGACGTCACTGCTGACGTGACCATGATGACGTCACTGCTGACGTCAGCATGATGACGTCATCAGCTACAGTAACCGGGTCTGAGAACCGGGTCACCGCAGACCCACGGTTCAACCCGGTCAGTTCTCATCAACCTGACCACTATTTCTGATGGGATTTGTTCCTATGAACTCGTCACAACATGCTCTAGGGTTCTGTGGACTCAAATCTAGTTTCTAGGTTCAAAAATCTACCTGAAAATCGACGGGAAAACCGGCTGCCGGCTCTGGTCGTCTTCTCCGGCTTGTTGTCCAATTTCCAGCCACGAACTTAGGTCCAAATTGGTCGTCTGAGTCCCTAGGATATGTCTCAAAAGCAACCAAACAATTCCAACGTAAAAAACGGACGTTTCGAAACAGGGAAGGAAATCGGGTCTCACGGGTTTTCAGACTTACCGCCGCCGTGTCGCCGCCGTGGGCTGCTAGTCCAGTTCTGAGTCGTCCAGCCGTCACAGTGAACCTATCCCTACGTTGGTTCGAGTCCAGGTATGATGGTTTGGATGGTTTTGACGGTTTGGGCTGTTCGGGTTTCCTTCTCGGGTCTGGGGGTTTCCCGGCCGTGCAGGGTGGCCGTGGTGGTGGTGACCGGTGTCTGGAGGTGGCTGAGGGCTGCCTGGTGCTGCCTGGTGAGGGAGGTTGGGTGGTGAGCTGCTGGAGTGTTTGTTCGAAGGGTGAGAGTACACGGTTAAGAGAATGAAAATGTGGGAGTATGGTTTGATGGGTTTAAAACAGAATAGGCAAATGAGATCAACGGCTAGGATTCAATCTGAGTATAGGATGAAGGGTGAGGATTTGAGGAGAGAAAATAATTAATTAATCTAATGGCCAACATAGATCCTTGATTTAGGGAGTGTGGGGATGAGTGACACGTGTCACTCATCCAAGGGTCCATATTGAATTGCTTAAAGTGATCAGATTCTATTATTTTAATAATATTTTGATTCGGTTCTCGGTTAGTTCGGTTAATCGCGTTTTATGTTCTTGACCATAACTTTTTCGTCGTACGTCCGATTTCGGCGTGCCGCTTGTCTACGGATTCGTATCGACGAGACCTACGTAACGGTCCTTGGCCCTCGTCCGTTGGACTTCCCGGGTCAAAAGTCAACATTTGACCCCTAATTGACCAAATTACCAAAATACCCCTCGACTTCCGAACGTCACAACTTCTTCCTCGAACGTCGGAATCGAACGTGCCACCTGCCTATGAACTCGTGACATCCTAAACTACGTCACGGTCACGTGTCAAAGTCCTAATACTTTCCGAGGTAAAAGTCAACTTCGCCCCCCCCTCAGGGGTAAAACGGTCATTTTACAATAAAATAATAATTACGAAAGTTCGGGTCGTTACATAACTATCATGAAAATCATGAATAAGGTGATTATCAACCTGAAAATGATCAAGATTGGTTCACCTTCCTCACTAATTGATTTTATTTTTCAATTTAAATTAATGGTGTATTTTTTATTAGACTTGAATTATTTTTAATGTAATTTAAATCTTATAAAATAAAATTTATTCGTTAATTTTTAGTTATTATTTTTATATCCATATAAGTTAAGTAAAATTAAGTAGAATTAAGTTGTATTTAAGATATATTATATAAAAAATTTACATTATTATCTTTAAAAGAATAAGTCATAAAAAAATTGAATTATTTGGCTCTTGCCCCTCCCTATTAGAAATACATAAAAGAGTCTTAGGAAAAATGCCATGAAGGCATGAAGGCTAAGCCTTGCCTCACCTTCTTGCCCTTATCTCTACCATTAGAGATGCTCAAAGGTAGTATATGGTGGTACACAATGCAAGGGTCCATCCATTGTGAAGGGACCATCGCGGATCATCCAGTTGGTCCTCCTTGTTATACTCAAGACTTTCTCACGAAGGAGAAGGACCAGTTTATATGTAGATGTGTGATAGGACCCGCTCCAAAAGTGTTTTGATAATCGTGTTTGGTCCTACTCACGTCTGATAAACAATCCGAAATTTTGAAATTACCCTCAATACTTGTCAGACAAGGGACACTCGTACCGATCCACCTTGCATGCCTCCACCTCTTAATCAGCCCCGATTTATGTGCAACGGTCCTAGAGGATCAAAAACCATTAAAACGGTGAGAGTGGACAAAAATAATTATTTAAAACACATTTTCCGAGGAAAATGAAAAATTACCCTCTATTTCTAAAACATGCATGCATAGAATAAGATGCAAAACAATTGGATTTCAAATCGAACAATTCAGATCATAAACCGTGGGACCACAAAATCACAAAATACTAATTAGTAGCTTGTGGCCATGATCATCAAATCATATAAAATAAGCTCGCATTGTTTGAACCCACATGCATAGTTCTAACTGCTTGAACTCAACCCATAATCGTCGGCATCAATCTGAACACAACTTACCATTTTGACGCATGAGACCAACTCAATAGGACTGATGGTGTCGAGCACGTACCATGACTGTGTTCTAAAATGGTCAATGCAAAATTTCTTGGATTTCATATCAATAGCGGGATCTCTGTCTCGATTAAGGTATGCCACTCACATCTGGGCAAACACGCACTACAGGAATAACAGTAACTCTTAAAAATTTAGTATTTAATTCTTTTTCATTCAAAACAAGAATGTACAAAATATTAAACCATAAGTATTTCTACGATGGCATAAGTATAGGCCTTATTTTATATAAGAGTCAAATTCAAGATATCTCACGAAAATTAAAACGAATAGAAATACCACTAATTAAATTATTAATTATTATTATTTTACCCATTCTATATTAATCACCATATAAAACCAAAATCAAGTATATATTACTGAATCAAAAGGCAGATAAATAAATAAAAAAAATGCATTAACCCTCAAAGTGATGATAGAAGAAAAAGAGTAACTAGTTCAAAGCATATTCACGTTTCAAGTAATGGTTTGTGAAGAAAAAAGTGGTATATATTTTGCTTGTGATGGTGTATATTAGCTGGCTATAGCTATCTCTCTATAAAACTGTGTGGGCATCACGTTCAAGCCATTAGTCTTGGCCAGGCATTAGCTTACCTCTAGCATCAACTCCTCAAATTTTGTCAAATACTTTTTTATTCTATTTTTCTCTCCTATGATATGAATTTTGAATAATTAAATAATAAAGGTACCAGTATGAGGGCAACTTTGATCGTCATGTCTGATCCAATAAAAATGTAAGCAGTTTGTATATATATATATATATATATATACATATATGTTGCCTCACCAACTCTGTATGCAGGTCTGCACATCGATCTTTACCCTAATTTTAAATAAACAAGCGGTCTCCAAAACCACTTATATATGTTAAACCACTCTTTTCTGCAAATTATAATTTCTACTTTGCTTATTAACCATTTTATTAGAATCAAGCATTAATAATGGTTTTGGCTTATTCTTTTTCCACTGTTTCAAGCATTTTTCTGATTTTCATATGCGCCATCAGCACTTGCAATATTGCCGTTTCCGGTAAGTTTTACGAGGATTTCTACATAACATGGGGTGGAGATAATCATGCAAAAATGCTCAACGGCGGCGACCTCCTGACCGTCTCCCTTGACAATGTCAGTGGCTCAGCTTTTGAGTCATACGACCAATATCTCTACACAAAGATTGATATGCAAATCAAGCTTGTTGCTGGAAATTCTGCTGGTACTGTCACCACATTTTATGTAAGTTTTAGATCTAACTACGTAGAATCTATATATTAATTTGCATCAATTTAATTATATGTATTCCGTGATGCTTACAAATTTCTGCATATGTTTCAGTTATCGTCAACAGGGCCAAATCATGATGAGATAGACTTCGAATTCTTGGGGAACCTGAGTGGTGATCCCTACACTCTTCATACTAATGTGTTTTGCCAAGGCAAGGGTAACAGAGAGCAGCAATTCTACCTTTGGTTTGACCCCACTGCCGATTTCCACACTTATACTATACTTTGGAATCCCCAAAATATTATGTAAGTAAAAAATTATCAATGATTATGATTAATTAGGCTAACCATGCACATACAAGTTGTTGATAAGTTTTTTTTTGTTAAAAGCAATAATATAAGGTCAAACTCGGGAAACTCAGCCCAAAAATTGATAATTGAGGATAAAACTTTCAACTAACAACAAAAAATACTGCTGCCACCATTTTAAATCCCAACACAGCTCCTAAACCAAAAAAAAAAAAATTTGTGTTCACCGTATACATGTATGGCTTGGGTTTTAATCTCAAATTTTGGTTACCGCCCAAAACTCAAGGACTAAACAGCCAGATATTAGCTCTCCCACTATATATCTCTCTCGATCTCCCCCCTAAACAAAACTTCCTAAAATCCTAACCGTTAAATCTCAGACAATTGATATACTCTTGATTTTGTTAATGGATAAACAACTAATTAAAATCACACTTAAAATAATTTGTGCTTGGTTAAAATAAAAAAGTTACTGTTGTTTGAAGTAAGTTTGATTATAATTGTGCTTTTAAGGCCAGTTTTCTCTTATGACAATATATATATATATATATATATATATATATATATATATTAGCGATGCAGAATTCAGTGCAGCTAATTAGTTTCCCCACACTGCATCCAAATTCAAATTTTCTTATTTGTAATTTAAACGTAAATATCATTTTCCTTATTTGTAATTTGAATGTTAAAAAGTAAATTATGGTTTGTATCTGTAAAATATATGACATTGTAATGGCGCAATGATTAATATTGGCTTTGAACACTAAATGTTTTTGTACTATATACAGCTTCATGGTTGATGGCCTTCCCATCAGACAATACAAGAACCTGGAGACATATGGGATTCCATTCCCAAAATACCAACCAATGAGGTTATATTCAAGTCTCTGGAATGCTGATAACTGGGCAACAAGAGGTGGCCTGGTGAAGATAGATTGGACACAATCTCCCTTCACCGCGTCCTACAAGAACTTCAATGCTGATGCTTGCGTATGGTATGGAACCTCATCGTCTTGCGATTTGCAGTCGAATAATGAAAAAGGAAAAGGAAAAGGAGGATGGTACTGGGACAAGATTGATTTTGGAGAGAAAGGGAGGATGGAATGGGTGCAAAACAACTACATGATCTACAATTATTGCACTGACACAAAGCGATTTCCGCAAGGCTTTGCTCCAGAATGCTATCTCACCAATTTGCCCTAGCTCGATCCATCATGCATATGGGTCACAAACTAAACGCATATGTATTGTTCATTTTGTTTTCATGTAATTTTTTCAAATTCCTTTTCCTTTTCTCATTTATTTCTGGTATACCATCTCCAATAAATAAACCGAAAGGATTTCTGTTCTCGTCTTTGATATTTTCAATTGTATCATGTGTACGTAGTTAAAAATTTGTTCATGTCAGAGCCTTTGTATTAGCAATGGAATGATTGTTTATAGCATTTTTCTTTCTGTGAAAAAGGTATAATAGCAGAGATTCGATCCAGACCCAAAAGGATAGAGACAGATCGAGTTGAGATTGATATATAGGGGAACAGATCATCAAAATGATTGATTTACCAAAGCTAATAAACTAAATTTACATGCTAAATTTAAGAATAGCCGTATCCTAAAATTTTCATCTAAAGACTACAGACTGTTGGAGTAGGTTATTATTGAGCCCAACCGCCATTCATTAATACATATGTTATGACTAAATGACGCGGCACATGAGGATAAAAGAAAGGAATTTGATTTCAACCAGTTAATTGTAGATTTTCATATTAATTAGCACTTGCTACAAAAAGAATGTCACTAAAGAGAATCAATATCATAAAAATGATTGTTTGAATGAGATTCAAGCATATGTAATAAGCATAATGATTAATTAAGATCTTTTAATATAACTTCATTTGATAATAGCACACCATTATTTGCAAAAAGAAAGAGAGCTAGATCGAGGAAGAAAGCCCTCAATTTATTCTCAACACGTAGAAATTGAAACACCCAAAAACATCATATATCACACATGAAGATACTTAATTCAAAGTTAGAAAACCTAAGAGGAAGGCTTGCGGACAAGAACGATGGAGTTGATCACATCATTATTTGGATGGAAGATTGTAAGAAGCTCAAAACCCAGCAAGTCATGCTCCTCAACAACTGGGTACAAAAATGCTCTTGCCCCTTGAGCACTCCTCACAAGCAAAACACTTCCCTCCTTCATATACTTCCTTATATGCCCAAGAATCTTCACCTTCTCTTCCTTATTCATCCCCACCAGAGCAGCCAAAAATATGCAATCATATTCTCCAAGCCCCTCTTTAACTTTCATTATATCCTGCGTCTCAAACTTCATTCTCTTTGCTAGCTCAACGTTAGAAGCAACAATTTTTCGAGCCACATCATTCGCCTTCTCGTCGATATCAAAGTTATCGAAATGAGTGGTGGTCATGTGATGGGTGGCCATTATGATGGAAGTGAGAGGCATTGGCCCTGACCCAACAAAGGCTACCTTTCTCGGATGCACCACCACATTGTCCATGAGAATTTTGTGCTCCAAGTTGGCTAGTAAGACATAGTTGCCATAGTAAGGGAAGAGATTGACATTGTGCAGGGGATGTGGAAGTTTTGCAAGGAATGTGGAGAACTCGAGCTCCAAAAGGCCTTCAGCGCGACCACTTAGATCGATTAGATTCTCACGCATAAATTGCGCTTCTCGGGGTAACTCCATGATGTCTATATCACATGGAACAATGCATAATTTTACAAGCTGAGTGAAGAGGGAGTTCACTTGCGGTGAAGGTCTAAGGGAGTCAAGATTGGATATAGTTGCATGAAGTTGCATAATGTGAGAGATTAGAAGCTCGGCGGGAATTTGGGTTTCAAAGTTGGAGAGTTGGAGGGAAGCCATTAGTGAGTAAATGTGTACGTTGTAGTTTAGATTGATGGAGGCTTGATCGAATATTAGAAAGTTTTCGTTTGGTTTTGAGAATTTTGGAATACGTTTTACCTATATTTATAGGAATTTAGAATTTGGATTACAATGGTTTAAAAACCTTTGATTGATTTTGTTCTTTAGATGGCTCAGTACGTGTTGGTAGCATGAAAATGGTGTTGCCATGTGTTACGTCCAAAAATCTATCTCTAGTAGCTGTCAACGTTCTAAAGCGGGGTGCTTCATGCCATAGCATGGATCTTGATTGTTTCGATCTAGTAGGTCAAATTAATACTCAAATGGTCAATATATATTTATATACTCAAAAGAATTTCCTCAAAAGACACAGATGCATCGTACGTGTGTTCATCGCGTGCTTGCATAATATATTTAATACAAAACTGTCTCCCTAATATTATTTGTTCTGCCAAGTCGTAGAATATAAGGTGCGAAGTACGTAAGATTCCTTTCACACACTTAATCATTCTATGAATGGAGAGATAATATATAGAGTAAAACAACAGATCCTATAACCCATTCACGTTCACACTAGAGTTCCAGTGTGAAGGGAATCTACAAGAATTAATCGAAGCTTATTCAAGTTTGAAGAGGCGTGGGAAATGCATGCCACATACTCCATCTACGTACGCAAAACTCAATATGGATTTGTTCTCGAGTCTTGACAAAACTCATTAATATAATTTCTCTTCGGGCAGTTTTTTCTAAGTATGCTTGTGGTGTGGAATGTGGATATATCTGCCGTATTTGTAGTCATTTCGTTCATTCAGTTATTCATCAAACAATATAAAGTACAAGGTGTATGCCTAAAGTTCAATAAGATAGATTAATATGTAAATGTTAAGGTTGATCAGGCATTAAGACTAGCAAAGATAATCACACGAAGGACTTCAAAAAGAATTAAAGAAAAATGTTGATTGTGAACAACATTTTTCTTTTTCTTCTCGAAGTCCTTCATGTATGTTATTCTATGTTACATTCACATAGAAAAACATATTAATTAAGAATTACATATGGCTACATCAAGAATTACATATGAAACTCATGCACTTACGTTTTCCTCTAATTAAGGCGTACGTAACTCAAGAAATCAATCCAAACATTTGGATTTTAACTAATTAATATATTAAAGAAGAAAATGAAAAACAAAAAGAAAAGTCAGATTTTATTTTATTGAAGTATAGGCTGAATTTGAAAGAAAATTTGACTTGATGATAGATGGAAAAAATCACATGTCCCACTAAATTAAAGTCGAGAAAATCGATCCCCACCTATAGGGTTACTTTAATTTTCAGCACTAGTAGTAAATATCATCTATGTGCAAAAGGAGTAATGGACATTTAGGGCGCAATGACTCTGAGAAATCTGTTAAGAAATCGAAAGGAACACCAAGGGACTCGCTAGGACACTAAAGGGACCCCGGACTAGCTCCAAAGTACAACAAGAGGCGGCATTCCAACACGACAGGCAAATAAAAACAGGAAACCGATTTGGGTGCAACTTGATTCATCACTGAGGAAGGAACGAGACAGAAGTTCATTGCCTTATAAAGGAGCATGCCGACACATTGTCCATTTCATCATTCACACACCATGACGTTAACAAAAGCCCAGAACCACAAAACGAAACGCAAGGGTCGGCTAACAAAATTACTAGACGGCATGCGGGAACATCAAGTGGAACTAAGCATGCGCCGCTAGTCATGGTAATAACCAAAGGCAACCCTCAACCGGCATAGCTGGTGATTTTGGAAAGGTTTCCCGAAGGCATCTGTGACCCAATCTGCCTGGAACATTGAGTGAACCAACCAATGCCACTCGGCGTGGTAATAACCGAAGGCAACCCTCAACCGACAAAGCTAATTATTTTGGAAGGTGTCCTGAGGACATCTATGATCCAACCTGGTGGAAACGTCGAGTGGAACCAAGCCTGCGTCACTGGGCATGGCAATAACTAAAGGCAACCCTCGCCCGACATAGCTGGCCATTTGGGAAAGTGTCCCAAATACATCTATGACCTAACATGTAGGGAATATCGAGTGGAACCAAGCCCGCGCCGTTAGTTGTGGTAATAACCATATGCAATCCTCAACCGACATAGCTGGCCATTTGGGAAGATGTCCCAAAAGACATCTATGACCCAACATATAAGTAACACTGAAGGGACACCGTGGGCTCATAGGGATAATGAGGGACTAGAACGGACACGAAAAATGGGGGCCACCCAAGCCAACAGAACATCGCTTTCCAGTTGGGAGAACCACGACCCCCTATATAGGATTATTTTCATTTTCAACAATGGCAGCAGCAAAAATTACCTATTTGAACGGGGAGTAAGGACATTTAAGGCACATGGAACCTGTCAAGGAACCGAAAGGGAAGTCGAGAGACTTGAAGGGATGTATAAAAGTGCCCCGAAGAGCTGAAACAACAAGAGGCACCATTCCAATACAACAAGCCCAAAAAATAGAGCTTGCTTTGGGCTCAATCCAATCTTGATTCATCATAAAGGAAGGAACGAGGCAGTAGCTTGTTGCCCAAGAAAGGAGCCTGCCGATGCATCATCCATTTCACTACTTACACGCCATAATTAGTAAAAGCCAAGAACCACCAAATGAAACGCAAGGGTCTACTAGCAAAATTAATTAAAGTAAATGCGGGAATATCAAGTGGAACCAAGCTCGCGTTGCTGGGCATGATAATGACCAAGGCAACCCTCTATCGACATAGCTAGCTGTTTTGGGAATGTGTCCCTAAGACATCTATGACCCAACCTGGCAAGAACATCGAGTGGAACCAAGTCCACGTCCCTGGGCGTGGTAATAATCAAAGGCAACCCTCTATGGACAAAGCTGGCCATTTCGGGATGGTGTCCCGAGGACATCTATGACCCAACAAGGTAGAAAATTCAAATGGAAATAAGTCCATTCCACTAGGCATGACAATAACTGAAGGTAACTCTTAATTGACATAACAATTTAGGAAAGTGTCCCAAAGACATCTATGACCCAACCTGGTAGGAACATCAAGTGGAACCAAGCCTTTAGGCGTGGTAATAACCGAAAGCAACCCTCAACTGACATTGCTAGTCATTTGCAAAAGTGTCTCAGAGACATCTATGACCCAATCTGGAAGGAACATGGAAGGGACTACCATAGCTCAAAAGGACGATGAGGGAATTGAACGAACACGATGGGTGATAGACTACCCAAGCTTGCGAGACATCGGCTTCCAGTCGAGAGAACCACTAGCCCCCTACGTGGACCCGTGCCTTGGGGGCATTGTTAGAAATCCCACATCGCCCGGGGGATCTGAGGGATGCGTCTTATATGTGTGGGCGCACATCTATCCAACATGAGGCCTTTTCGGAGCTCATTGGCTTTGAATTCCTTGGGAACTCTAAAGTTAAGCGAGTAGGGGCTGGTGCAATCCCATGATGGGTGACGCATTGGGAAGTTGCACATGAGCTCCTGAGAACAAAAATGTGAGGGGTGGGCCCAAAGCGAACAATATCTTGTTGGAGAAGGTAGGGTGGTGACAATTTGGTATCAGAGCCCAACCCCCGCCGGAATTGAGTGTGCCAACAAGGACGCTGGGCCCTGAAAGGGGTGGATTGTGAGGACCCGTGCCTGGGGGGCATGGTTAGCAATCTTATATCACTCGGAGGATCTGGGGGATGTGCCTTATATGTGTGGGCACACATCTATCCAACATGAGGCCTTTTGGGAGCTCACTGCTTTGGATTCCTTGAGAACTCCAAAGTTAAGCGAGTAGAGATTGGTGCAATCACATGATGGGTGACCCATTAGGAAGTTGCACATGAGTTTCTGAGAACAAAACTGTGAGGGCTGGGCCCAAAACGGACAATATCATGTTGGAGAAGGTCGGGTCTTGACACCCCCTATATAGGATTATTATTATTTTTAGCATTGGCAGCAACAAACATCACGTATGTACGAGGGGATTATTAGACATTTAGATCACATGGATGAGAGGACCACTACCCCGTTGGCATACATTTGAATGAAAAATTTCAAAATGAGTGATAGACTTACAACTAGAAATAGAAAAGGATTGTTTTGACAGTTTGCCTTCTAGGCAGGACTCATAGATATATTGAGATGGATGTTTGAAAGATTGAATGTTAGTCTGTTGTAATGTAGCTAACACAACTTGATTTGAAGAGTGTCCTAGACGTTTGTGCTATAATTGAGAGTGAATGTTCCATCCAAGAAGAACATACTGAAATTTATTTGGAGAAGAAGCAAAGGAAAAGTTGAATGAAAATTTTAAAGGAAAAGCATCTTTACTCACTCCTTGGAAGAAGGTGGTTCATGTGGCTCTATCCTGAATTAGAAAATAAAAGGTGTCACATATAAAATGACAATGGTTATCTCTACATAACTTGTTTACTGAAAGTAAGTGAGCTAAAATATGTGGTATTTATATTAAGTGTACACACACACACACACACACACACACACACACACACACACACACACACACACACACACGCACGCACACACACTCACACACACATACTAAGTACTACATAAAATGTATTACGTATACTATTAGGGCTGGCAATGGGTCGATCATGTCGTGTCGTGTCATAAACTCTTTTTACCCATATATGCCCCACCTGAATCCGACCCATTCAATAATTGTGTCAAGGATGTCCTGATATGACCCGCCCCGATCCCCCGGGGACCACAAGGGGACGTGCCCTGCTCCCATCTGACATCCGAAATAACATTCCAATTTTAACCTCAAACGTTCAAATTAATAAATAACCAAATTAAAGTTATACATCAAATCCAAATTTAACAGATGTCAGACAAGGGATGAAATCCAAAAGTACAAGTTGCGAGCACGACTCTAAAATAAACTTGCGGGTAAACCACCCAACAGGAGATCAGGTACGCAGAAGTAGATCTATGCCTCAGCCTCAGGATCCTCCTCTACCTCGGTAGCACAGCCTGGAGGGGTTACCAAAACATTAAGGGTGAGTGGGCCGAACCTCAAAGTTTATAAAACCGTTTAATAAGTAAAACATATAATTTACCCCTCCGTTTTCCAAACATGCATGCATTAGAATTTGAAACCATAAATCATAGATATGATAACCATAAGGCATATAGTAAAACTATAATATAATTATAACCACTGCACAAAAATACTCCAATCCTGACATCCCAGATGTCCGACGTCCCTGACGTCCAATATGGTCACAGTCCCAAGGCTACGCGTGCCACTCGGGGTCTCAATCCCAAGTCCAATTTTTGAACCCTGTCTGAGTATAGCATCCCAGATGCCTAGCGTCTAGACGCTCGACGTCCCAGATGCCCAATTATAACAATCCCGTTCCTGAGTCATTCTACGGTCCTGTTCCTCCGTAGAATGGCCCGTCGCAGGCATTGCGCCGTGACTACTCCGATTTACCTAATCAGGATGAGACAGTATAATACGAGTATATCATTACAGTGCAGTACCAAAATAAAATCATTGATATCCACATGCACATATATATAGATAAAATCCAAAACCATACTCAAGTTTCACCAGACGGGTCTCAAGCCCAAACATCGTAAAACGTGCCATAATCATAATTTCAAGATCATCAAAACCATTTCTTGTTTCCAGCATGTGAATATATAAGTAAATCCGAAAACATTTATGCATGCAAGGGTTTAGTGAAATCGGGCCCACTCACAGTACGATCCCGCTGCGAATCTGAGCGTACGGACCTGTACCGGGATTATCGTACAATTCCTGTCAGTCCAAATCACACGTAAGGGTCACTACAAGTCTTAAACATTTATCCAAAAAGTCCGAAACAGAAACCGGCTCGGGGAAACCGTCCAAACACGCTTCCCGAGACAACCGGCCCTAAACTGACCCACCTAACTATCTCAGATCAACATGGTTAATTCACCAAAAATGTTCAGAATAATGAGAGGAACAAAAGTCATGTTGACCGTGATCAGAGATAAGCTCCCACGCGCCCTCACGCGCCGCCCAAAGTGGCTGCGCGTGGAAGTCACGTGCTTGACACTGTAGCTGCTACAGTGTCACCTTCCTTACCCGAATGTCTGTAATACGGGCTTGCCACCCGCGGCTTGACCCGGTTGATTACCCATCAATTCCTACTCGATTTCAATCCAATTTGATCCTAACATGTTAATCAATCATCCAATTTAAGTTCTGAGACATTAATTAGCCAAAACAATTCCTTAAATGGCCCTTCGACCCGTGATCATCCAAACGGGTTGATCACCCCAAATCACTGGTTTCCAAACCATAATCAAATTAACCTTACAGGAAGCATCATAGGATCAAAACGAACTGAAAAGCACAATCAATTGAACCAACACTCACCTGGAAGTAGTCGTCCAAACCTCTGAAATTTTTCTGAACACGGCAGTCACCGTCCCAGCTTACCTGTGGCTGGTTTCCTTCGATTTCGATATGGATGTGTTCTAAACACTCCCAGAAGACTAAACTAAGCCTTGGTTCAGTCCAACAAGCACCAAAAATTGAAAACCCAATTTCCCTCCAAATTGTCCCGAAATGGTTTCTCTCTGGTTCCTCACCAATTCTCAGTTCTTTCAACAGCAGAGTGAAGCTCACTCACATTCTACTCAGTTTTAAACAACCTAAGCCGTCCCAGAGGCTCGTGGACGTCCAATCTGTCCACTGAGATTTGTTCCCCGAAAAGCTTCGATCGAAATTAAACAATGTGGCCGTGCTGGGTGGATGAATCAGACCACGTTCTGATGCTCCTAAAGTTTTAAACATTCCTTTCTTTCCAGCACACACTTGCATAAACAATTGGGCACTCAGAACCACCGCACATGGTGGTGCCGCCCATGTTCCCCCGCGGTTTCTACAGTAACTAGGGTAAAATGACCAAAATGCCCCTAGTTCAAAAATTACCATAATGCCCTTCACTTTCTAGACCCGTAACTCAGCCATCCGAAGTCCGATTTCAACGTGCCGCCTGTCAACGGACTCAGGGTATCGAGACCTACCCAACAGTCTTTGAGTCGTGTGAAAATCGGTTGTCAAACGAAAAGTCAACATTTTCGCCCCTACCGTCCAAATTACGGTAATGCCCCTGAACTTCCGACAGTCATAACTTTTTCCCTGATCGTCCGAAATGGACGTGCCACCTATCTATGAACTCGTGACGTCCCGAACTACGTCACGGTCATTGGTCAAAGTCTGTTTGACCCACCAATCAAAAAGTCAACAATTTGGGCAATACAATTCACAGGGATAAAGACGTCAATTCATTCATTAATTTTCAATATTAAAATCCTCGAATTTCCGGGGCGTTACAACCTTCCCCCCTTAAGAAATTTCGTCAAATTTCAAAGAAATAAATAAGGAAATTATTCGCGCATCTGTGCCTCGGGTTCCCATGTGGCTTCTTCCACGTTCTGGTTTCTCCAGAGAATCTTCACGAGAGGGATCGTCTTCTGACGTAGTACCTTGTCCTTCCGATCCAAAATCTGTACGGGTTGTTCCTCAAAGCTCAAATCCTCTCGGAGTTCGACAGGTTGCTCCTCCAGTACATGGGAAGCATCATGTACGTACTCCCGTAACATCGATATGTGGAAAACATCGTGAACTATAGAAAGTTTTGGAGGTAGCGCCAATCTGTAAGCAACCCGGCCAATCCTTTCCACGATCTCATATGGTTCAATAAAACACGGACTCAGTTTCCCCCGTCGACCAAAATGGATAATCCCTTTCCACGGAGATAACTTTAGGAAGACAAAATCTCCCACTTCAAATTCCAAGTCTCGAATCCGTCGATCAGCATAACTCTTTTGGCAATCCTGTGTCGCCTTCAATCTTTCCTTGATAACCCGAACAGTTTCCTGGGTTAAGTCCATCAATTCCGGCCCTACAGCCTCTCGCTCCACTATCTCCATCCAGCAGATAGGTGTCATGCACTGTCGACCATACAGTGCCTCATAGGGTGCCATCCCGATACTTTCCTGATAGCTGTTGTTGTAAGCGAATTCCATCAACGGAAAATGAGTATCCCATGAATCCTAAAACTGTAGCACACAAGACCTCATCATGTCTTCCATGGTCTGAATGTTCCTTTCAGACTGTCCATCGGTCTGTGGATGGAAAGCAGTACTGAAACGTAGGGTTGTTCCCAAAGTAGTTTGCAAACTCTGCCAGAACCTAGAAGTGAAACGCGGATCACGATCAGACACGATCGACTCCGACGTACCATGCAATCGTATGATCTCCTTTACGAACAATTGAGCCAGTCGATTAGGTTTATACGTCTCCTGAACTGGCAGAAAATGGGCTGACTTGGTTAACCGATCCACAATCACCCATACTCCGTCAACTCCACTCTGAGTCCTTGGTGACTTAAAGACGAAGTCCATGGTGATGTGATCCCACTTCCACTCGAGAATCAGAAGTGGCTGCATAGCCCCATACGGTCTCTGCCGTACCTCCTTAACCTGCTGACAGGTTAAGCATCTACTCACGAACTCTGCAATGTCCCTCTTCATTCCTGGCCACCAATAATGGCTCCGGAGGGTACGGTACATCTTGTACCTCCCGGATGCATAGCATAAGCCGAACTATGGGCCTCCTCAAGAATCTCGGCCCGTAACTCTGCCACTGCAGGTACACACAAACGGCCCAACTTCACAAGTGCTCCATCATCCCGGATGGTAAAATCCTGTCTCTAATCCGCATCGACCTCAATCCTGTAAATACAGAGTATCGGATCCTGGAGTTGTGTTTCGATGATCCGATCAATCAGCACTGGTCGTACATGAAAGCTGGCCAACAAAGCTCCATGCTCATCCATATCCAAAATAACTCCCGCCTTCCGGAGTTCCACCAGCAAAGGAAGATACACCATCCCCAGGTGTGCAACAGATCCCGCTGATTTCCTGCTGAGTGCATCTGCCACCACATTGGCCTTACCCGGATGGTACTCAATTGTACAGTCATAATCCTTCAGCAGATCTAACCATCTCCGTTGTCTCATGTTAAGCTCATTCTGAGTGAATAGATATTTTAAGCTCTGGTGGTCGGTGTATATCCGGCACGTTGCGCCGAATAGGTAATGTCTCCAGATTTTTAGAGCATGAACCACCGCTGCCAACTCCAAATCATGGGTAGGGTAGTTCAACTCATGTGAGTCTTTAGCTGCCGCAACGCGTAAGCGATAACCTTACCCGTCTGCATCAACACGCAGCCCAAACCTTGTAGCGATGCATCACTAAAGACCACGAACTCTCCACTTTTATCCGGCAATACAAGGATAGGTGCAGTGGTCAATCGATCCTTCAATTCTTGAAAACTCCGATCGCACTGCTCGTCCCAAATGAATTTCACTCCCTTCCGAGTCAATCGAGTCAATGGTGCAGCAATTTTGGAGAAACCCTCCACGAATCTCCGGTAGTAACCTGCTAACCCGACAAAACTCCACACCTCCGTTACCGTTGTCGGTCTAGCCCAGTTAGTCACCGCCTCTGTTTTCTGGGGATCCACGCTAGTCCCAACCGTTGATATCACGTGTCCCAGAAAATCAATACTGCTTAGCCAAAGCTGACACTTGCTCAGCTTGGCGTACAACTGTTCCTGTCTCAGCTTCTCCAACACCAACCGTAGGTATTCCTCATGTGCGCTAGCACTCCTTGAGTACACCAAGATATCATCGATGAATACGATCACAAAATTATCCAAATAGGGTCGGAAGACCTGGTTCATCAGATCCATGACGGGTTTAGTGAAATCGGGCCCACTCACAGTACGATCCCGCTGCGAATCTGAGCGTACGAACCTGTACCGGGATTATCGTACAATTCCTGTCAGTCCAAATCACACATAAGGGTCACTACAAGTCTTAAACATTTATCCAAAAAGTCTGAAATAGAAACCGGCTAGGGGAAACCGTCCAAACACGCTTCCCGAGACAACCGGCCCTAAACTGACCCACCTAACTATCTCAGATCAACATGGTTAATTCACCAAAAATGTTCAAAATAGTGAGAGGAACAAAAGTCATGTTGACCGTGATCGGAGATAAGCTCCCACGAGCCCTCACAAGCCGCCCAAAGTGGCTGCGCGTGGAAGTCACGCGCCTGACACTGTAGCTGCTACAGTGTCACCTTCCTTACCCGAATGTCTGTAATACGGGCTTGCCACCTGCGGCTTGACCCGGTTGATTACCCATCAATTCCTACTCGATTTCAATCCAATTTGATCCTAACATGTTAATCAATCATCCAATTTAAGTTCTGAGGCATTAATTAGCCAAAACAATTCCTTAAATGGCCCTTCGACCCGTGATCATCCAAACGGGTTGATCACCCCAACTCACTGGTTTCCAAAACGTAATCAAATTAACCTTACAGGAAGCATCATAGGATCAAAACGAATTGAAAAACACAATCAATTGAACCAACACTCACCTGGAAGTAGTCGTCCAAACCTCTGAAATTTCTCTGAACACGGCAGTCACCGTCCCAGCTCACCTGTGGGTGGTTGCCTTCGATTTCGATGTGGATGTGTTCTAAACACTCCCAGAAGACTAAACTAAGCCTTGGTTCAGTCCAACATGCACCAGAAATTGAAAACCCGATTTCCCTCCAAATTTTCCCGAAATGGTTTCTCTCTGGTTCCTCACCAATTCTCAGTTCTTTCAACGGCAGAGTGAAGCTCACTCACATTCTACTCAGTTTTAAACAACCTAAGACGTCCCAGAGGCTCATGGAAGTCCAATCTGTCCACTGAGATTTGTTCCCCGAATAGCTTCGATCGAAATTAAACAATGTGGCCGTGCTGGGTGGATGAATTAGACCACGTTCTGATGCTCCTAAAGTTTTAAACATTCCTTTCTTTCCAGCACACACTTGCATAAACAATTGGGCACTCAGAAACACCGCACATGGTGGTGACGCCCATGTTCCCCCGCCGCGGTTGCTACAGTAACCAGGGTAAAATGATCAAAATGCCCCTAGTTCAAAAATTGCCATAATGCCCTTCACTTTCCAGACCCGTAACTCAGCCATCCGAAGTTCGATTTCAACGTGCCGCCTGTCAACGGACTCAGGGTATCGAGACCTACCCAACGGTCTTTGAGTCGTTTGAAAATCGGTTGTCAAACGAAAAGTCAACATTTTCACCCCTACCGTCCAAATTGCGGTAATGCCCCTGAACTTCCGATAGTCATAACCTTTTCCCTGATCGTCCGAAATGGACGTGCCACCTGTCTATGAACTCGTGACGCCCCGAACTACGTCACGGTCATTGGTTAAAGTCCGTTTGACCCACCAATCAAAAAGTCAACAATTTGGGTAATACAATTCACAGGGGTAAAGACGTCAATTCATTCATTAATTTTCAATATTAAAATCCTCGAATTTCCGGGGCGTTACATGTCCAACCCAATTTTGACCTGTTAATGACCTAGGTAACCCGTATAACCCATTTAATAAACAGGTCGTACTCGAAACCAAATTAACCTATGACCCGTTTGACCCGTTTAACCTATTTAACATGTATAAACTATAAGATTTAATAGGTATTTAGATAGGTAAATGAGTAGATATATGGGTTAATAATGACTCATTTACTAAATGGGTCAATATATAAGTTAATATACGGGTTAACATGTTAACCCGAAATCCACTCATTTATTAAACGAGTTAGTAGGTCATTATACGGGTTAACAGGTAGACCCGAAACACATTCGTTTATCAAACATGTCATAACGGGTTGACCCAAAATTTTAATTGTGCGGGTTGACCCAGATAAATCTCGTGCGTGTTTCAAGTCGTGTATCGAGTCGTATCAAAAATTGTCACCCTTATATACTAGTATATATATAGATACAAATGCCCACATGTAACACCCCGGAAATTCAAGGAATTCCATATTGTAATTTAATGTGTGATTTGACGATTTTACCCTTGTGAATGGTATGGTCAAATTATTGACTTTTTGATTGATGAACTAAATGGACTTTGACCTATGACCGTGACGTAGTTCGGGACGTCACGAGTTCATAGACAGGTGGCACGTTCGATTCGGACGATCAGGGTGAAAGTTACGACTATCGGAAGTTCAGGGGCATTACCGTAATTTGGACTTCCGGGGGAAAATGTTGACTTTTCTTTTGACAACTAATTTTCAGTTGACTCAAGGACCGTTGGGTAGGCCTCGACGTCCTGAGTCCGTAGACAGGCGGCACGCCGAAATCGGACTTCGTACGAGGAAGTTATGGTCAGAAACGTGAATTCGGGAAGTTCGTGTCTCGGTTTTCGTGTCGAATATTAAATTCAGGAAATCTGATTGGAGGACATCTGGTGAGTGACAAGTGTCACTCACCCATTGGCTAGATTGGATCTGATCCACTATTGGATTAATTAAACAATTGTACCAGCTTTAAATTTCAGCCTTTGGATTGAAAACCTCCAGATCTAATCTCAGCCCTTGATCTAATCTGGAGATCAAATCTGGGCCGTCCATTATTTTCCCTCCATCTCTATATATTCTTCTACCCGACACCCACCTTCTGCCCATTTCAACCCTCACACCTCCGCATTACAACCTTTCTCTGTGTGCGTGTGAGTGTGACTAGGACTGAGAGACGACGGGAGGGCGGCAGGAACGGCGGTGGAGGCACGGTGGTTCACGGCAGGTGAGTAACCCGTGAGCTTTGTACTTTCAAAATTTGGAAGTCAACGTGTAGTCGAGTTTTGTTCCCTTTTCTTGCTTCTCATGAGACCTAGGGACTGAAACAGACCTGTAGGCTTGACCTCAAGGCTCGAGGTGGCCGGAATTGACGGGGAGGATAACCGGAAAATCTGAAGATTCGGGTTTTGTTTGCAGGTAAGGATCTAATTTTGTTCTCTTGTTTTTGATTCCATAGAACACTTTCTGGAACTAAGACGAGTACTTAGGAATTGAAAGGACTGAAAATGACCCAGAAATGGTGGAATGGCAACCGGGTCTCGATCGCGGGTCTGATCGACCCGAGTTGCAGGAAAACGGGTCAACCCGTCTGATGACAGTGGTGCTCACGTGGCACCCTGTCAGTCTGTCAGATGACGTGGACCAACCGTGAGCCGACACGTGTCACATGTCAGTGCACAGTCAGCACTGACATGTAAGTGACGTGGACCAGTCAGGGACTGCCACGTGTCACTGACATGTCAGTGACGTGGACCAGTGCCGTGCTGACACGTGGCACATGTCAGATCTGACACGTGGTCTGACAGATCAGTGGGGTGGACCAATCAGATGTTGACACGTGTCACCTGTCAGAGTCTGACATGTCAGACCTGACAGCTGTCAGATGACGTCAGCATGACGTCATGCTGACGTCAGCAGTGACGTCAGCGATGACGTCAGCAGTGACGCCAGCGATGACGTCAGCAGGACTGTTCCCCCGTTGACCGCCGCGTTGACCGGCGCGTGTGAACAGTGTTTCTGGTGGGACCACCACCATTCTTTAGGTTTCGACGATCCGGATCCAATGGCGGTGGTTTCGGGTCGATCGGAGATCATTAAGTTGGTCAAAATAAGGTTTATTGCCTTGGGAAGCGCGTTCGGGCGGCTTTCCCGGGTCGGTTTCGACCTAGGCTTTCATGGTTGAATGTTGGGGGTTTAATTTGACCTTTACGAATACTTGGACTTGACAGGGATTGTACATTTGTACCAGGACGAGGGTATACGTTCGGTTTCTAGCAGGATTGTACTGTGAGTGGGCCATTTTCTTAAACCCTTGTGTGCATAAATGTTTTCTGGTTTTATTATACTTATTCACATGCTAAAACAATGATGGTTTTGATGATATGGAAAATGTGGTTATGGCACGTTTCACGGTATTTGGGCTTGAGACCCGTTTGATGAAACTTAATGATTGATTCGGTATATATATGTTTTGTATGTGGATATCAATAAAATGTATTTAGTACTGCACTGTATAGATCCTTCCATATTATATTGTCTCCTCCGGATGAGGTACCCCGGAGAGGTCACGGACGTCTAGTACGTCCAGCGTCTATGACGCTAAGCATCGGGGATGCTGTACCCGAACGGGGTTCGGGGATTGAACTCGGAAATTGAGACCCGAGTGGCACGCGTAGCCTTGTGATTGTGACCTTATTGGACGTCAGGGACGTCAGACATCAGGGATGTCGGGATTGGAGTGTATAGTGCAGCAACTAAAATTATGGTTATGGTTTTGTTATATGCCTTATGGTTCATATTATATGGTTTATGATTTTGGAATTATGGTGCACGCATGTTTGGAAAACGGAGGGGTAAATTATATGTTTTACTTATCAAACGATTTCATAAACTTGAGTTTCGGTCCACTCACCCTTTAATGTTTTTGATAACCCCTCCAGGTCGGGAAACTGAGGTAGAGGAGGAACCAGAGGCTGAGGCATAGATCTACTTCTGCGTACCTGAACCCCTGCTGGGCGGTGTACCCGCAGGATTACTTTAGAGTCGTGCTCGCAAATTTGTAATTTTGGATTATATCCCTTGTCTGACATTCGTTTAATTCGGATTTTATGTATGACTTTAATTTGGTTATTTATGCTTTTAAATGTTTTGAGGTTAAAATTGGTATGAATTATTGGGTGTCAGACGGGAGCAGGGCACGTCCCCTTGTGGTCCCTGTGGGATCGGGGCGGGTCCTGTCAGCTTGGTATCAGAGCACTAGGTTGTGGTCAGTACTAGGGTATTGGTCTGCATGCTAGACTAGCGATTAGTACTAGTTACTTTTCGACTTTTAAGAATATTGTTTTCTGATCTATGCCTCTTGACAGTTGGTTATGCCTCCTAGGAGAATTCCGCATACTCGAACGGACGAGGATCTAGAAAGAGAGATGGAATGCGCGAGCATCGAAAGGGCTCAACGTTTGGGAGCCACTCCTTTCTGCGGGGGATCAAACCCCGAGGATGCTCACGACTGGATCACCAAGTGGGAGAGGATCTTCTCGGTGATGCACTGCCTTCCGGGCGAACGAGTGACTCTGGCGGCCTTCTTACTGGAGGGAGGAGCCTACCAGTGGTGGCATGGACTCGAAATGTCAGGGTGGTCTGTCCATACCACTACCTGGGAAGCTTTCCGTTCCAGGTTTCTGGACCAGTACTACCCGCGATCCTTTCGCGCGGCGCGGGAGGCGGAATTCCTGCGGCTGGAGCAGGGTGACATGTCTGTTTCAGACTACGAGCAAACATTCGGGAGACTTTCCCGGTTCGCTGCCTCATTCGTAAGCACGGAGGAGGACAAATGCCAGCGGTTTGAGCTTGGACTCCGAGGGGAGATCCGGGCCAGTGTGACTGCTACCACTCATGCTTCTCTGAGGGATATGGTCGACGCAGCGGTGCGTGTCGAGGCCAGTCTGGCGGCACACCAATCACGACAACCTTCGGGGGAGGGGCGACGTCAGGATCGCCCACATCATGGGCCATCGGGCCGGAAGAACAACAGGGGAGGGAGCTACAGAGGAGCACCCTCATCCTTCAAGGGTCGTGGCTGGTCGGGTCGACGTGGAGGCTCTCAGGGCAGAGGATCTGGACACAACTCTGGGCAGCACTCATCTTGGAGTGGTGCATCTGGGGGGCATTCGGGCAGGCCAAGGCCAGTAACTTGTTTTGCTTGCGGAGAGGAAGGCCACTATGCCTGTGATTGTCCGCAGTTGTCCAAAAACAACGACGCTGGGGGCTCGAGTGTGGTGCAGAGTGCGGCGTCCCACACTAACGGAGGTCGCGGTCAGGGAGGTGACCGTGGTGCGGGACGTAGCGCGCGCGGGCGCGGACGGAACGGAGGGCCGAGGGCCCAAGTGTTTGCAATGACCCAGCAGCAGGCGAGGACTGCTCCAGGCGTGGTCACAGGTACACTACATATCTTTAATTTTCTTGTACGTGTATTAATGGATGCGGGGGCTACACATTCTTTTATTTCGAAGAGTTGTGCTGGTTTGCTTGATTGTGTGGTATCAGCCTTAGATTGCGAAATGGGTGTTGGCACCCCGATGGGTACCGTGTACCTTGTGAATCAGGTGATTCGGAGGTGCCCGGTAAGAATTGAGGATGTGGATTTACCAGCAGACTTAATTATTCTGGATATCCACGACTTCGATATAATCCTAGGGATGGATTGGCTGTCGGAGCACGGATCGCTCATCGACTGCTGTAGCAAGCAAGTGATTTTGCGGAGCCCGGGTTTGTCGGAAGTTATCTTTCAGGGGGAACGTGATGGTTCGCCTCCTGAAGTGATTTCGTCACTTACTGCTACCAAACTTCTACGGAAGGGATGCCAGGGCTATCTGGCGCATGTCGTGTCGGAACGGGTCGATACTCCAGTTATCGACGAAATACCGGTGGTCTGTGAGTTTCCGGACGTATTCCCGGAAGACTTACCTGGATTGCCACCATCGCGGGAGATTGAGTTTACTATTGAACTACTCCCGGGTACCTGACCTATATCCCAGGCACCATACCGGATGGCGCCGGCCGAGTTACGGGAACTCAAGACTCAATTGCAGGAGTTGGTAGATTTGGGATATGTCCGACCGAGCACTTCACCGTGGGGAGCACCGGTGTTGTTCGTGAAGAAGAAGGAAGGAAGTCTCCGTTTATGTATTGATTATCGACAACTCAACAAGGTGACATTGAGGAACCAGTATCCTCTACCCAGGATTGATGACCTTTTCGACCAGTTGCGGGGAGCTCAGTGCTTCTCGAAAATTGATTTGCGGTCTGGGTATCACCAACTGAGGATTTCGGAGGAGGATATTCCGAAAACTGCTTTTCGAACCCGTTACGGGCACTACGAGTTCCTTGTTATGCCATTTGGTTTGACGAATGCTCCAGCAGCATTCATGGATCTGATGAACCGGGTCTTCCGACCCTACCTGGATAAGTTCGTGATTGTGTTCATCGATGATATTTTGGTATACTCGAGGAGTGCCCGTGCACATGAAGAACATCTACGGTTGGTCTTGGAGAAACTGAGACAAGAACAATTGTATGCCAAGCTGAGCAAGTGTCAGTTTTGGCTGAGCAGTATTGGTTTTCTGGGACACGTGATATCGACGGATGGGATTTGCGTGGATCCCCAGAAAACAGAAGCGGTGACCAACTGGGCTAGGCCGACAACGGTGACCGAGGTGCGGAGTTTCGTCGGATTAGCAGGCTACTACCGGAGATTCGTGGAGGGTTTCTCCAAAATTGCTGCACCATTGACTCGTCTGACTCGGAAAGGAGTAAAGTTTATCTGGGACGAGCAGTGCGATCGGAGCTTTCAAGAGTTGAAGGATCGATTGACCACTGCACCTGTCCTTGCATTGCTGGACGACAGTGGAGAGTTTGTAGTTTTCAGTGATGCTTCACTGCAAGGGTTGGGCTGCGTGTTGATGCAAACTGGCAAGGTTATCGCCTATGCATCCCGGCAGCTGAAGACTCATGAGTTGAACTACCCTACCCATGATTTGGAGTTGGCGGCGGTGGTTCATGCTCTCAAGATCTGGAGACATTATCTGTTCGGCGCAACGTGTCGAATATACACCGACCACCAGAGTCTTAAATACTTATTCACTCAGAAGGAGCTCAACATGAGACAACGGAGATGGTTGGAGCTACTGAAGGACTATGACTGTACGATCGAGTACCATCCGGGTAAGGCCAATGTGGTGGCGGATGCACTCAGCAGGAAATCAGCGGGAACTATTGCACACCTGGGGATGGTGTATCTTCCCTTGCTGGTGGAACTCCGGAAGGCGGGAGTTATTTTGGGTACGGACGAGCATGGAGCTTTGTTGGCCAGCTTCCATGTGCGACCAGTACTGATTGATCGGATCATCGAAGCACAACTGCAGGATCCGATACTCTGTATTTACAGAATTGAGGTCGATGCGGATGGGAGACAGGATTTTACCATCCGGGACGATGGAGCACTGGTGAAATTGGGCCGTTTGTGCGTACCTGCAGTGGCAGAGTTACGGGCCGAGATACTTGAGGAGGCCCACAGTTCGGCCTATGCTATGCATCCGGGAGGTACAAAGATGTACCGTACCCTCCGGAACCATTATTGGTGGCCAGGAATGAAGAAGGATATTGCTGAGTTCGTGAGCAAATGCTTAACCTGTCAGCAGGTTAAGGCGGAACGGCAGAGACCGTATGGGGCTATGCAGCCACTTCCGATTCCTGAGTGGAAGTGGGATCACATCACCATGGACTTCGTCTTTAAGTTACCGAGGACTCAGAGTGGAGTGGACGGAGTATGGGTGATCGTGGATCGGTTAACCAAATCAGCCCATTTTCTGCCAGTTCAGGAAACCTATAAACCTAACCGACTGGCTCAGCTGTTTGTAAAGGAAATCATACGACTTCATGGTACGCCGGAATCGATCGTGTCTGATCGTGATCCGCGTTTCACTTCCAGGTTCTGGCGAAGTTTGCAAGCTACTTTGGGAACAACCTTACGTTTCAGTACTGCTTTCCATCCACAGACCGATGGACAGTCTGAGAGAACCATTCAAACCCTGGAGGACATGATGAGGTCATGCGTACTACAGTTTCAAGACTCTTGGGATACTCATTTGCCATTGATGGAATTCGCTTACAACAACAGCTATCAGGCAAGCATCGGGATGGCACCTTATGAGGCACTGTATGGCCGACAGGGCAGGACACCTATCTGCTGGACGGAGGTAGGAGAGCGAGCGGCTGTAGGGCCGGAGATAATGGACTTAACCATGGAAACTGTTCGCGTGATCAAGGAAAGATTGAAGGTGGCACAGGATCGCCAGAAGAGTTATGCCGACCGACGGATTCGAGACTTGGAGTTTGAAGTGGGAGATTTTGTCTTCCTGAAGTTGTCTCCGTGGAAAGGGATTATCCGTTTTGGCCGACGGGGGAAACTGAGTCCGCGTTTTATCGGACCTTATGAAATCGTGGAGAGAATTGGCAGAGTTGCATACAGATTGGCACTACCCCCAGAACTATCAAGAGTTCACGATGTTTTCCACGTATCGATGTTGCGGATGTATGTACGTGATGCTTCTCATGTACTTAGGGAACAACCTGTCGAACTACGGGAGAATTTGAGCTTTGAAGAACAACCAGTACAGATCTTGGATCGGAAGGACAAGGTACTACGTCGAAAGACGATCCCTCTCGTGAAAATTCTCTGGAGAAACCAGAACGTGGAAGAAGCCACATGGGAGCCTGAGGCTCAGATGCGAGAACAATTTCCTCATTTGTTTCTTTGAAATTTCGGGACGAAATTTCTTAAGGGGGGAAGGTTGTAACACCCCGGAAATTCAAGGAATTCCATATTGTAATTTAATGTGTGATTTGACGATTTTACCCTTGTGAATGGTATGGTCAAATTATTGACTTTTTGATTGATGAACTAAATGGACTTTGACCTATGACCGTGACGTAGTTCGGGACGTCACGAGTTCATAGACAGGTGGCACGTTCGATTCGGACGATCAGGGTGAAAGTTACGACTATCGGAAGTTCAGGGGCATTACCGTAATTTGGACTTCCGGGGGAAAATGTTGACTTTTCTTTTGACAACTAATTTTCAGTTGACTCAAGGACCGTTGGGTAGGCCTCGACGTCCTGAGTCCGTAGACAGGCGGCACGCCGAAATCGGACTTCGTACGAGGAAGTTATGGTCAGAAACGTGAATTCGGGAAGTTCGTGTCTCGGTTTTCGTGTCGAATATTAAATTCAGGAAATCTGATTGGAGGACATCTGGTGAGTGACAAGTGTCACTCACCCATTGGCTAGATTGGATCTGATCCACTATTGGATTAATTAAACAATTGTACCAGCTTTAAATTTCAGCCTTTGGATTGAAAACCTCCAGATCTAATCTCAGCCCTTGATCTAATCTGGAGATCAAATCTGGGCCGTCCATTATTTTCCCTCCATCTCTATATATTCTTCTACCCGACACCCACCTTCTGCCCATTTCAACCCTCACACCTCCGCATTACAACCTTTCTCTGTGTGCGTGTGAGTGTGACTAGGACTGAGAGACGACGGGAGGGCGGCAGGAACGGCGGTGGAGGCACGGTGGTTCACGGCAGGTGAGTAACCCGTGAGCTTTGTACTTTCAAAATTTGGAAGTCAACGTGTAGTCGAGTTTTGTTCCCTTTTCTTGCTTCTCATGAGACCTAGGGACTGAAACAGACCTGTAGGCTTGACCTCAAGGCTCGAGGTGGCCGGAATTGACGGGGAGGATAACCGGAAAATCTGAAGCTTCGGGTTTTGTTTGCAGGTAAGGATCTAATTTTGTTCTCTTGTTTTTGATTCCATAGAACACTTTCTGGAACTAAGACGAGTACTTAGGAATTGAAAGGACTGAAAATGACCCAGAAATGGTGGAATGGCAACCGGGTCTCGATCGCGGGTCTGATCGACCCGAGTTGCAGGAAAACGGGTCAACCCGTCTGATGACAGTGGTGCTCACGTGGCACCCTGTCAGTCTGTCAGATGACGTGGACCAACCGTGAGCCGACACGTGTCACATGTCAGTGCACAGTCAGCACTGACATGTCAGTGACGTGGACCAGTCAGGGACTGCCACGTGTCACTGACATGTCAGTGACGTGGACCAGTGCCGTGCTGACACGTGGCACATGTCAGATCTGACACGTGGTCTGACAGATCAGTGGGGTGGACCAATCAGATGTTGACACGTGTCACCTGTCAGAGTCTGACATGTCAGACCTGACAGCTGTCAGATGACGTCAGCATGACGTCATGCTGACGTCAGCAGTGACGTCAGCGATGACGTCAGCAGTGACGTCAGCGATGACGTCAGCAGGACTGTTCCCCCGTTGACCGCCGCGTTGACCGGCGCGTGGGGGCGCGTGTGAACAGTGTTTCTGGTGGGACCACCACCATTCTTTAGGTTTCGACGATCCGGATCCAATGGCGGTGGTTTCGGGTCGATCGGAGATCATTAAGTTGGTCAAAATAAGGTTTATTGCCTTGGGAAGCGCGTTCGGGCGGCTTTCCCGGGTCGGTTTCGACCTAGGCTTTCATGGTTGAATGTTGGGGGTTTAATTTGACCTTTACGAATACTTGGACTTGACAGGGATTGTACATTTGTACCAGGACGAGGGTATACGTTCGGTTTCTAGCAGGATTGTACTGTGAGTGGGCCATTTTCTTAAACCCTTGTGTGCATAAATGTTTTCTGGTTTTATTATACTTATTCACATGCTAAAACAATGATGGTTTTGATGATATGGAAAATGTGGTTATGGCACGTTTCACGGTATTTGGGCTTGAGACTCGTTTGATGAAACTTAATGATTGATTCGGTATATATATGTTTTGTATGTGGATATCAATAAAATGTATTTAGTACTGCACTGTATAGATCCTTCCATATTATATTGTCTCCTCCGGATGAGGTACCCCGGAGAGGTCACGGACGTCTAGTACGTCCAGCGTCTATGACGCTAAGCATCGGGGATGCTGTACCCGAACGGGGTTCGGGGATTGAACTCGGAAATTGAGACCCGAGTGGCACGCGTAGCCTTGTGATTGTGACCTTATTGGAAGTCAGGGACGTCAGACATCAGGGATGTCGGGATTGGAGTGTATAGTGCAGCAACTAAAATTATGGTTATGGTTTTGTTATATGCCTTATGGTTCATATTATATGGTTTATGATTTTGGAATTATGGTGCACGCATGTTTGGAAAACGGAGGGGTAAATTATATGTTTTACTTATCAAACGATTTCATAAACTTGAGTTTCGGTCCACTCACCCTTTAATGTTTTTGATAACCCCTCCAGGTCGGGAAACTGAGGTAGAGGAGGAACCAGAGGCTGAGGCATAGATCTACTTCTGCGTACCTGAACCCCTGCTGGGCGGTGTACCCGCAGGATTACTTTAGAGTCGTGCTCGCAAATTTGTAATTTTGGATTATATCCCTTGTCTGACATTCGTTTAATTCGGATTTTATGTATGACTTTAATTTGGTTATTTATGCTTTTAAATGTTTTGAGGTTAAAATTGGTATGAATTATTGGGTGTCAGACGGGAGCAGGGCACGTCCCCTTGTGGTCCCTGTGGGATGGGGGCGGGTCCTGTCACCACATCTTAATTAGTTGCCACATAAGGCAATTTAACGGATTTAAGGACCATAGTGGGATATTGGAGTGAAATTAGGGTTAAAATGGAAATATTCATTATATATATCCCATATAGGGGACGGATCAGTGGCAGTATAATTCTGACA
The DNA here is from genome assembly GCA_032719365.1 of Prinsepia uniflora. Taxonomy (NCBI): domain Eukaryota; kingdom Viridiplantae; phylum Streptophyta; class Magnoliopsida; order Rosales; family Rosaceae; genus Prinsepia; species Prinsepia uniflora. Next base: position 6,182,998 of record CM064871.1, read on the forward strand.
CAACTTTTGACACCGATTTTAAACCACTAGATTATTCTATTTGTAATGGTTGAGATCTAACAAATGGTAATTAATTTAGGTATTTTTTTGTAAATAAGTATGTATTAATAACAAAGCGTAATTAATCATTCCAGTTACGATTTTATCACTTTTTTCTATCACTAATTATATATATGTATATTAGTAATGTAACGACCCGTCCCGGAAATCGGGACTAGATTAGCTATTAATGATGGATTATAGAGGTTAATCAGTACCTAGTTGGACGATTTCGGACGGACGGTGCAAAATGAAGATTTTGCCCTTGGAATGGGCAAAAATGTTGACTTTTTGTTCGAGTGATCAACTGGACTTTGACCGATAACCGTGACGTAATTCGGGAAGTCACGAGTTCATAGACAGGTGGCACATTCGATTCCGACATTCGAGAGAAATTATAGAGCATAGTACAAAATACACAGAAAAGAAAAACCGATAAACTAAATACACGCACGCGGAAAAATTTGAAACACTCCGGGATCCCTCACGTGACTTCTATGCCTCAGACGCTGCCTCGACGCCGGAACCCCGCACTAGCTCCACAACCTGGAGGGCAGTAAAAAAAACAGAAGGTGTGAGTGGATCATAAATAAAAGAAAAGTTTCCAAAACCATTTATAAGAAAACCGGGTTTAGCCCTCCGTTTTGAAACCACATGCATAACCCAGTTCATAAAACAGTTATAAACCAAAACACCATAAACCACATCATAAGAAACAGAAACACTATAAAACAGTTATAGAAATCATATCACAAGCCTCATAAAACCATAGCGTAAAACATCATTTTCCGATCAAACCTGCTGGACCTATCCGAGTCTTTAAACTCCCGAGTCTTTAAACTCAATCCAGGCCTCAATAATATCCGAGTCTTTAAACTCCCGAGTCTTTAAACTCAACAGGCCTACGGGGGAAATATCAATATATCCGAGTCTTTAAACTCCCGAGTCTTTAAACTCAATCCGGGCCCTTCCCCCGTCAATCAATATCCGGGTCTTTAAACCCAATAACCAGATCCAGCAAATCCAATCCAAAACCATTTGAAAACCATTTCCGAATTCACATCCAAACCCGAATCCGAAATCACCGGTCTGATGCCCTTCCAGCATCCCGAACTGTCATTCCGAACCCAAATCCGGAATCCACTTTTCAATCTGAAAACCAACTCTCGATTCTCGAGATTCGATTTCAAAACCGAAAACCTCAATTATCAAAATTACGTTTCAAAATCCCGTTATCATCATTAGAAATCAGTTATCATTTGAAAACCCTAAATTCATAGCTTTATTTTCCCGAAATCAATATAAAACCGCATCATAAAGCCAACATTCATGTAATCACATATATAAAACAATTTAGAAAAGCAGTTATGCATGTTCGAGTTTAAGGAAAGGGTCCACTCACAGTACCGAGCCCTCAATCGCGTCCCGAACGTCCTGCACGTTCCTCAGCTTCCTCGGGAAATCCCAGTCCTGTCAACAACTGCCAAAGTACGTTACTAACACATCCACGAGGCTCCACCCTAATTCCCTCAAAAATCCCCGGGTCCTAAACGTAACGAATCGGAACCCTAAACCTTCACCCTCGCGAACCTACTTCGATTCGACGTCCGATTAACCCGAAACCAATTCCAATGGACTCAACACAACTCCTAGACCAAAAACCATGTTGACCATTTTCCCCAGAACCGCCGCACGCGCCCCCACGCGCCACCCAAAGTGGCTGCGCGTGGCCCTCACGCGCCTCCCAAAGTGGCTGCGAGTGGCCCTCACGCGCCTGCTACAGTGCACCTTCAACCTCACGTCGACCCGGTTCGCACCAGTTCTGCAACCTGAACCGGCAAGAGCAGTTCTCCGCCGTCCGGCCACCGAATCGACTCCTCTCTTCACCCACAACATCGTTCAGACCTAGGCTATCTTTTCCCCAACTCCACAGACCTCGACTCGACCCACAACCCGTCGACTGAAGCTCGAAAGAAAACCCGTACAGACCCCTATTCTTCCTCCCGGCCACCCAGGTCCTCCCCCGTCACGATGGCAACACCAGACGCTTCCTAGGACCTCATTGAGTCTCAATCAACTCACCAAATCCCTCGACTCAGCCCCTAAGTCCACGACTTCCCGTTTGAAACTCACGGCCAAAACAGAGCACACAGAGTACTCGCCGTCGTGCTAACCTCCACCGTACACTCCCCGTCACGGCAGCATAACCAGAAGACTCCTTGGTCTCAACTAAGTCCCCTAGACCTTCCTAAACTCTTCGATTCAACCCCTAAACTCCCAACTTGAACTTTGAAACTTGGCGGTAAAACAGAGCAAAGATATAGGGATGAGGGATTACCTGTCCTTCTGTCGTCGTCGCAAGCTCCGCTGGGGCTGGTCAACTCCTTTCACCCCTCACGACACCACCACGAGCCCAAGTGCACCGTACACGGCCACCATAGCCACGATTTCTCACAACCTCCCTACTTCCTCCCTGTTTTTCTCTGAAAACCGACTGCCCCGACCACCGTGTTCTTGCACGATTTCACTCCCCCAACCGCTCACCAGTTCACTCTTCCACCCTCTGATCACTCTCACACACTCACAACTTCACCAACACTCTCAGCCACCATCAATTTTCCCCGATCTCCCTCTCTGTTTCACTCTGGTGGTTTGAAGAACACAAACGTCCCAAATTATTGGACCCGTGCACAATTGTGTAAAACCCACTACACACTTGCCACATGTCACCAATCCTCTCCATTCTCTCACAAATGGCCCAATCCCAGCTATCCATCTGTCCCTCTCTGTGCACAAATCCCCAGACAACCAAAAGACCAAAATACCCCTCATTTTAAGTCAAAATTACGATTTTACCCTTACCGTTTTAGACCCGTAACTCACACCTCGTAAGTCCGATGAACACGTGCCGCCTGTCATCGAACTCAGGACGATGAGATCTATCTAACGGTCCTAGGTCAACATACCAAAAACCGTTCGTACAAAAAGTCAACTTTTTCCCCTATTTTACCCGAATTACGGTTATGCCCCCAACCTTCCGAACATCATAACTTCCTCCTCGGATGTCGGAATCGGGCGTGCCACCTGCCTATGGATTCGTGACGTCCTAAACTACGTCCTGGTCACCGGTCAAAGTCCATTTGACCATCCGAACTAAAAGTCAACTTTTTGCCCAAACTAGGGGCAAAATCGTCATTTACCCACTAGTCACCGATTACACGCACGAAGCTCATCTTAATCACTATCTAAACAGTAATTTCTGGGACGGGTCGTTACAGTGGGCCCTGATAATTGGTATCATAGCGAATTCGTGTGTTCTGCGTGAGGTTTGGTTCCCATAGTCGTTGGTTCGTCGACTTGGGTCGTGTGATGCTACTGTGGATGTGTTGTCTCGACATGGAACAGCCCGACAGCAACCTGGATACGATAGTGATAGTACGCTCGTTGTGGTTAGTTAGCAGTGGTTGTCAGTGTCAGGATGTTAGTCGCTCGATAAGCCGTACATGGTGTGACGTACGTCGGCTTAGGGCCGGAACGGTTCGTGTGTTGGCACTGGTTTTGCTTGATGGATGGACCATAAGGGTTAGAGATACACTAGCAGGATTAACCTGGATGGTAGCCGGTGAGCTACGGATGAGTAGGTTGGTCGACCTGAGGGGCCTAAGAGTAGCTTGTTGAGTTAGTAAGATACGTAGGCCAAGGAGGCCGGTTGACGGTGGCCGGTTTGGCTGGATAGTGTTTGGATGTTGATCGTATGGATTGGTGACCTTTGGCCAGTTGGGTTGAGTTTGGAATTGTACTGCTACGAGTAGCCGGATGCCTTGAGTGGCAGGGTTCAGGAACTACTTTGAGATTCGAGGGATTTTTTCCCTGGTGTGACGACCCGAGTAGTAAGTCTGTAGTGAACCAATGACAATTGCGGGTTTGGATAACCCGGATGATGGGGATGATTTGAGGAACCCCGTGGGATTACTGGATTGTAGTGAGAAGTACCTGAGGGAACCGTGAGTGGGGTTTGTGGTATCGTAGTCCTTGTGGTTTGGGCCGACTTACGGCTGATGGTGCTGCTAGGTGCAGCCGAGGTAGTGATGACCATGGGTAGGTCATGTCTCAGGACGAACGGTCAGGAAGCCGTTGGTTGAGCAAAGTAGCGCAGCGGAAGCGCGGTGGACCTAGACTTCGTGTTGGATCGGGCTAGGTTGGTATGGACAGGTTGACCATTAGTGGGATTAATTTCGTGAACTCATCCTGATGTGTTAGAAATGCCGAGGATGGCATTTGGGTACTACTGAGGCCCGTGTTTGGCAATTGTCTGAGATTGGCGATCGACGAATTTGAGGGTAGTGACTGAGGAGTCCGGAGGAGGTATACTTGTGGATCACGTACCATGATTGGAATCTCGGAATCAGGAGATGTTGTGGTTTAGACGATGAGTTGTCGTGCTAATTCTGAGATGGTGTTAGTTGTTGAGTGCTGGTTTGGGAGTTTTCGTGGTGACACTTTCAGAGTCGTAACCCCCAAGAGTACTTGGTGACGCTAGGAGTAGCTGTGTGGTGAGTGCCATAGGATGGTGTTAAGTTAGATTAAGGCATGATGACTTGTGTTGTCCTAGTTGTGGACCTTGGAGAGTTCCGTTGGAGGGTGACGGAAGGAAATGGAAAAAGGAGTGAATATAACTGATCAGTATGAGGTTATTGAAGAGAACCCACAATCTAGACGTGCGGTCGGATTGAATTGGACTTTCCCGAAAGACGTGTAGTTTAGTATGGTGGTAGGATTGGACTAACGAATGATACAAGTAAAATGTGATTAGCTGGTAGGTAGATGTTAATCGGTATGGGTACGAAGAAGTTTAGTTGTCATAGGGACGGTTACACCTTGATGTTGTTGGAGGGAACTTGTGGATCAGATCAGGGTGATCCCGAGTGATTGTTTGATTGGTAGGCTGTAGAGGTACGAGATGTGGAATTTCGGGACGAAATTCTTTTTAAGGAGGGTAGATTGTAACAACCCGTCCCGGAAGTCAGGATTAGCTTAGTAGTTAGTGACGGATTAACAAAGAAAATCGGTGATTAGTTAGATACCGTTGGACAGGTGGCATAGAATGACGATTTTACCCTTGGAATGGGCAAAATATTGACTTTTAGTTCGGGAGGTCAAATGGACATTGACCAATGATCGTGACGTAGTTCGGGACGTCACGAGTCCGTAGGCAGGTGGCACGCCCCATTCCAACATCCGAGGAGGAAGTTATGATGTTCGGAAGGTTGAGGGCACTTTCGTAATTTGGTTAAAAGAGGGGTATTTGTTGACTTTTTGAACGACAGGGTTTCTTCATGCAAACCAAGGACTGTTAGATAGGTCTCGACGTCCTGAGTACAATGACATGCGGCACGCTGTCATCGGACGTCGGACGATTAAGTTATGGGTCTAAGAAGGTGAAAGGCAAAATGGTCATTTGGACTTATAGGGGTATTTTGGTCTTTTACACCCTTGGGAAGAGTGCCCAATCAGATAGGGACACACAGGGAGTTGGGATTAGATATTTTGATTGTGTCCACAAGGTGTGTGACACCTGGTACAATCCTAGAGGCTTCTAGCCTATGTTGTGCACGGTTTAGTGTTTTAAATGGGTCGTGCATCTGAGAACAGAGAGACTAAAAATAGAGACCAATCGACAATTTCTCAGTGAGTGAATCATGTGTGAGTTCTTTGTGATGGTGGGTGAGTGATCAGTTTGGTGAGGGAAGGCGAAAATGTGGTGGAGCGGCCGTGAAGCCGTCGTGGACGGTGGGTTTCGGGCTAGGAGAAACAGTGGGCAGCACGGCCTTGGATTCAATCTCTTCAAATACCCATCAAGTGATGCTGACTTGTGAACAAAATATGGGAAGGACGATGAGACAAACTCATTGGAATGGGATTCAGGACCTGAGATGGACGGTAAGGCCCAAAACCAGTAACTTCATGATATGAATTCGATCATGGCAAGTTGGAATTGAATGGCTACTGCTTTAATTGCTGCTTTGGGTGTGATTTTGGAAATCAAAAGGGACCATTTGGACTTGAAACCACGAGCAAGGGTGGCCTGGAACTTGGAAACAGAGAGGGAGTAAATCGAAGGAATGTTGATCGATCTAGGAGGTACCTTTCTACTTGGTTTTCCATGTTTTTAATAGTTAAAACAATTGGTTAGATTAGGACGAAGCTACCAGGATTTAAATGGTCTGAACCGGTCCAGCGAGAGGTTGAATACAATGAATAGTGTGGAGCGTGGGCCTCACGCGCAGTCCGTTTGGGTGGCGTGTGAGGGCACGTAGGGCTCCTTTTTGGAAAGCTTCCAACACGACTTTTAAAGTATTCGATGTAACGAACATTTTAGCACTGGTTTCGAGTCGATCGAACATCGTCTTGACATGTTTCGGGACATCCGATGGTTTCAGGGCTCGGTTAAAAATAGACAAAAATACGGGAAAAGTATGGGGCTTTAGTATGACCTTTGTGAAGTAGTTAGTGCCCTTAGTATGGGATTTTGACAGGTTTGGGAAAACCGAGGATAGCGGAATGGCCGAGAACTGCGTAAGGGCACGCGTATCGAGGCGACGATGCTATGGTCTGTGAGTGGACTTTGCTTTCTAACTCTTGATGCATGTATATGTGTTTTAATATGTTTTCATTCGTGATTCTATGATTTTCTTTATGATCTTGATGGTTTACGATTTTGCACGATTTTTGAGGTATTTTATGGAATTTCACGTTTTATGAGGATTCGATTTCTCTTGTGATTTGACGATGGTTTTAATGCTTTGATTTCGGGATTTGAAAGATGATTTGATTTCAAGGTTTTGAAATGGATTTCGAAAAAGTGATTTCGGGCTTGGAGCCCTGCTCTTGTGATTTCAGAAATGATGTTTTGGATTCGGTTTTGAGGTTTGGAAAGGAAGTTTGGATTTGGGTTCGGGACAGTGGTTCCGGATGCCGGCGTACGAAATCATCGTTGCGAATTCGACTGTGGATTTGCTGTGGTTTTCACTGATTGAATGAAAAATGGTTTTGGGTTTAAAGAACCGGAAAAGAAAAGAAAAACCAGCTGGATCTGGTTTTGAGTTTAAAGACTTGGATTGATTGACAGGGAGGGAAGGCCCTGGATTGATATGTTTCGAGTTTAAAGACTCGGTATATGTTTTGAGTTTAAAGACTCGGTGATTATGATACCCCCCGAGGCCTGTGATTGTGATTTAAGTTTAAAGACTCGGATATCCCGGGAAGGCCTGGTTATTGCGCATTGTGATTTGAGTTTAAAGACTCGGGCGCACTTGTGTTTTGATGTTTTGCACTGGTTTTTCACTGGTTTTCTGATGAGTTTTTGGACTAAGTTCCCGGATTTGAGATTGATTTGAGATTTGAGGTTGTGGCCTGGATTTGCATAACGGTTTTGATACGGGTTTTCAAATGGTTTTCTTGGATGGTTTTTGATATGAGTGGTTTCATGACTTGAATTCATACGCATGCATTGGTTTTTAAACGGAGGGTATAAATGTCTTTGTGTTTTCTGATCACTGTTTTGAACTTATACTTTATTTTTGTCCACTCACAGTCTTTTCGTGTTTTCGATACCCTCCAGGTTGTTGCGGTGCGGGCTGTCAATTGAGAGAGTAGGAGACATCACACGTACGATCCACAGTAGACTATGCACACTCTGGGAAGTTCGGAAGTTTTTGGACGGTCGGATCGAAAATCCCTTGTCCGACTTACGTGTCACATGGAGGTTGGACGTCCGTTTAGCCTTCGTGTCACGCGTAAGTCAGACGGGAGCGGGGTTTAACCCTTAATCCCGGGGGATTAGGGGTGGGCCCTGACAACAAGTCACTTTCACGTATTTCGAGGACCGTTAGGAAGGTCTCGAGTCCCTGATTCCAACGATAGGCGGCATGTATCATTTGGAGTTCGGAAAATAGAGTTACGGGTCAGGGATTATAAAGGGAAAAATGGTAATTTGTCCTTAAAGGGTTTTCTGGACATTTCCTGCATTGGGATTTATGCCCACTCAGAGATGGACACTTGGCTGCATCTGGTGTGTGTGACCACCAGGTTTTGGACACCTGGCTGGGTCTGGATGGTGGTAGAACCTTGTAACAGGCGATTTAAACGGGTTAAATGGTTTTTTCGTGGTTTTGGAGAGGAAAACAGAGTACAGAGAGGGAGCCGTGAGAAACCACCTCCCCTACTTCCTTCGATCTTCATCAATAAGGCATATTTTGTGAAGGAAAATGCGAGATTAGGTGATGAGGAGGATGATGGTATCACCGTCGTGAGCCGCCATGGATAGTGGCCATACGACCGTGAAAGGTACTATTGTAATATGAAATGGAAATACATGATTTCTTGGTCCTCGATCCATATTGATGATGGGAAGATCTTTCTGAAGGTTGTACAGGTCGAGTGAGATCGATTTCGTGGCTTGAAGTGGCTCATGGTGGCTAGAACCAGAAAAGGTAAGGAAGGGAACTCTGTTTCGATTCAACTATGGTAGCTTGTGTTTGGGCACTTATTAGTGGATTTGATTCATTGTGTGATGTTTTGGACATTAAGGCGAGTCATTTATGCCAGGATTTGAGAAGGGAGTTGGCTGGAGTAACTAGAACAGAGGGGAGGAAAAACAGAGCTTTGAAGATGATCAGGAAGGTATTATTCGAGTCCTAAATTTGTGTTTTCTTTAGCTAGATCGTTTGGTAAGCTTAGGAAGAAGCTACTGGGACAATTAGGAGTGAAAAGGATGGAAAAACAGAGGAAACTGTGACCGTCGGTTCGATTAAACCGGACTGGACCCAACCGGTTCAAACCCGATCGGACAGAGGTAGGAGATGAACAGTGGTTGGCGCGTGAGGCCCATGTGCAGCCCCTTTGGGTGGTGCGTGTGGGTACGTGGCACACATTTTGAGGATGGTTCCAACTCGACTTTTAATGTATTCGATGTAACAAACATTTTGGCGCTGGTTTCAAGTCAATCGGACATCGTCTCTATAGTTTTCGGGATGTACGAAAGTTTTAGGGCTTGTTTAAAAATAGTTTAAAATTCGAAAAAATTACGGGGCTTAAGTATGATCATTGTGAAGTAGTTAGTGACCTTATATTGAGATTTGGATAGGTTCGAGAAAGCCGGTGATAGTGAATTGGCCGGGAACGGCATAAGTGCGCGCGTATCGAGGCGACGACGAAATGGTCTGTGAGTGGACTTTGCTTTCTAACTCTTGATGCATACATATATGTTTTTCTATACGTGATTCTATGATTTAATTTATGATCTTGATGATTTACGATTTGCACGGTTTTCGAGATATTTACGGAATTTCATATTTTACGAGAATACGATCTATCTTGTGATTTGACGATGGATTCGATGATTTGGTTTTGGGATTTGGAATTCGATTTTATTTCAAAGATTTGAAATGGATTTCGGAAAAGTAATTTCGAGCTTGAAGCCCAGTTCAGAAAAGTGGTTTTAAAGAACGTGATTTCGGGTTTTGAATTGGATTTCGGAATGACGATTCTGGATTTCGATTTGGAACTTGAAAGTGGATTTCCGGATTTGGGTTTGGAATGGTTATTCTAGATGCTAGCTTACAGAATGATGGTTTCGGAATCGGATTTGGAAATGGATATGGATATTAGTTATGGGTTTGAATTCGGGATCCTAATGAGATTACGGATTCGGATTCGGAAATGGAAAATGGTTTTCAAATGGTTTTGGATTGGATTTGCTGGATCTGGTTATTGTGTTTAAATACCCGAATATGATATGACGGGGGCGGACCCGGATTGGGTTTAAAGACCCGGATTGAGTTTAAAGACTCGGGAGTTTAAGACTCGGGAGTTTAAAGACTCGGATTATATTGAGGCCTGGATTGAGTTTAAAGACTCGGATAGATCCAGCAGGTTTGATGGATGGAAATGTGGTTTCAATGTGTTTTGGATTTCACTGAAGTTTGATGATGATGGTTTTTAATAGTGGTTTTCCGATGTTTTGGGCTATGCCTGGTTAATACGAATTTTGATGGTTTTGGGCTGAGGCCCGGGATTTGAGAAAAGAAAATGAGTTTGGTTTTCTTAAACGGTTTGAATCACCTGAATATAAAATGGTTTTATGGAATGGTTTGATATACATGCATTGGTTTTTTTAAATGGAGGGTATAAATGTAATTGTGTTTTCTGATAACTGTTTTTGAACTTATTCTTTATTTTTATCCACTCACAGTCATTTCATGTTTTCGATACCCTCCAGGTTGTTGTGGTGCGGGCTGTTGGTTGAGAAAGACGGAGACATCACACCCGTGATCCACAGTAGTTTCGGTGTACTCTGGGAAGTTCGGACACTTTTAGGAAGGTCGGGTCGAGAATCTCTTATCCGACTTACGTGTCACATGGAGGTTGGACGTTGGTTTAGCCTTCGTGTCATGCGTAAGTTAGACGGGAGCAAGATTTAGCCCTTAATCCCGGAGGATTGGGGGTGGGTCCTGTCAAGTAAGCACCATTAATCATATAATTCATATTTCATATTGTCTTTCTCCTTAACTTCAACGTTTATGATCAATCTTTTTTTTTTCTTTCTTGTATCTTCCTTCCCTTACTAGGGTGTAGCTAAATAAATAACTAAATTATTTTTTATCTTCTAGCATTTATCTATTGATGTTGTACCCACGATCTGGGACTTAAATTGTAAAGACTGCACCAAATTTTGTTGTTTAAAAGATGTAGTTGCAAACTATTTTTCAATCTCTTCTTAGGCTTCAACAACAAAATAACTCAACTGACCACTAGACAATCTTAGGAGACCACCCCCTCATATCTGCACAACTACACAAGTGAGAGAGAAGGGTCCTCCCTGAAACTCAGCGAGAATGAAGCTACAAAAAGAGTTCATCTGAAATCTGATGAAACTAGGAAAGGATTCATCCACATAAAGAAGCTGATATCTTATTCCTGAACTTATACCCTTTCCCTAGTGAACTCAATGATGATGTGCATAAACAATAAACTTCTTTAGAAGTTAAATGCCTGGTGAACTCAATGATGAGATCTTTTCCCACAAGATATCTCTCAACTGATAAAGGAGCAATGCATCCAGAACCTACGGCATGAATGATGCAACGACACTAAATCCAAGTCATGAAATACTTCCCCAATTTTTATGACAAACTTCTTTATTAAATACTAAACAATTCAGTATATCTAACAAAAATATCAAATAATTAGTTTTGACAGGGCCATTTTCAGAACTGAAGCTAATATAAAAAGGTTGAGTTTTGACCTATTGGAACCCTTAATTCAAGGAGTATTGGAACCCTTAATTCAAGGAGTTGTTGTCACCTCCCTTAATTCAAGGAGTTGTTGTCAACTCCCTTAATTCAAGGAGTTGTTGTCATCTCCCTTAATTCAAGTGAGTTGTTCCTTAATTCAAGGAATTGTTGTCAATTCCCTTAATTCAAGGATCTCCCTTAATTCA